>BQNB010006626.1:0-86800 GCA_026074375.1 Tanacetum coccineum | reverse complement strand
GAGTACATACAAGGTAGGCTAAGGCGATTTGGGTGTAACGATTGGTTTAAGGGTGACAATGCTCTTCATTAATAATCTAGAATCCACCATAAAATTACGAGAACCTTGAAAAAGGATAGGCTCGGAGGGTTGTACTAGGGGTATTTTGCACTAATGATGAGTGCATGACAAGGGTGTGGGATAGTTACATGATCGGTGTGACCATCATAACAATTACAGGTTTAAAACATGGGTTAATCCTAATGCCTCTTATCAAGCAAATCCTAATACTTACTATGCGGTCTCGGGATGCATCACAATAACAAGTTCTAGAATTTAATACACTACCGGTATACTCATATGAATTTTACTAACACCAGACATTCCAGAAAAGGTGACAAGGCAATGCATACATGGCCGTAACGACAGAATAAACATGCATGCCTGCAGATCAACCTTAACACAAACTGGGTAAAGATAAAATCATCTTGCGTTACCAATGATGGGTACTCGAATTCCTTAAGATCTAAGGGCGAACCTCACATTTTTGGGGTGGAATTTTGAGGGTTGTTGTGCTAGTCATATAAATTCCTATCCATGAGACGCTATTAATACTTGGTTTTCGTCGGTAAGTGTCATAAAAAAATTTAAATTTGGGTAAACATTACCTCTTATGCTATGTTTCGATATATTACCTATTTTTTCAAGGACAAAGTAAATAGCAAATGAAAGAATAGTTTCTAAAGCTTATTTCCCCCTACACTTAAGTTGAACATTGTCCCCAATGTTCTATAAAAGTACTCGTTAAAACGAATAAAGGAAAAAGAAAACAAGAAAAAGAAAATAGTACTCCCCTGGTTTGCTCAATAATAGAGAAGAAACACGCGATAACTGGTTAAATCGTCCTCTGAGAATCGTCAAATGAAACTTCTTAAGAACTTCCAAGCTTCTTCTAATCAAATATAACATCTAATCAAAGACAAAGACAACTACACCAAGCATAAAATGTGCGATAGACAAATATACAATATGAATTTAGGGTTTGACTCGATAAAGCAGTAAAGATAGGATGAGAGAATTGTCAAACTTATTGGTTTTGCATTTTTATAACAGAAAATTTCATATTTTAAATGTTATGCAAGTTTTATTTTCAAAAATAATTAAAAACTTTAAGTTTTCTGGACCTGGGCGTTTGACGCCGTCAGGAGAATCTTGACCCCGTCACAGGTGTCGTGGTGACGGGGTCGCGTGTAAATCATGACGCCGTCTCCACATTCTGTGAAAACGAATACATCAACGCAATACATTATACCCCAACATGACTTGATGATAAATAAATCTACACAATACATTATAGTTTCCTGCAAAAATAAGAAACTAACTTTATTGTTTGAACATAACTCCTTTACCTAAACTTTTTTGGCCTTTTGGGCGAGGCCTTGCACGTTCAATGGCAAAAAAAATCATTGGTTAAACTCATGATCTCCTTGAGTTTCTGCGATATCTTCTATGTTTTTGATGCAACCCTCTATTTTGTATCCTATAGTTTGATTGACTTTTATCAAATCGTCCATAAGTTAAAGAATGGAACCACCTGATCTTGGCATCTCTACACTTTTGAAATGTTCTGAACAACCAGAAACCTCAACATCCTCCTTTAGATATTCCTTTGGAACGTGTTTGTTGACTGGTACCTCTTTCCCCAAAACATCACTATTCTGATTACATACATTGTTCTCCTGTGTGGCATTGTCTGATGTGTTTGAGTTAACTTCAGAAGTATCATGGGGCGTAAATCCGGGAGGGTATTTCAAATAATGTGAGCTTCTTAACTATTCAAGGTCTTCTTATTAAGTAACTTATTAATATTAAACGGGTCTGTTAATACAAATATTCACGTAAAAACGATATTTACATTTAATGATCTTTATGTTTTGATAATAACAAATATAATGTCATACTACGAAAAAGTTTACCTAAACAAGTTATTTAGTCGTAAGTTTACTTGACGACGACAAATCACTTAAGATATGAATATGACATTATTAAACGTAGTTAATGATCAAATGCACTTAAACTTAATCATTTGCATAAACTTTTCTAATTAAATGATTTTAAGTAAACACATGATTAATTATAAGCTAGTTATATTAATCATGTAAGACAAAATAGGATTAACCATAAGTGGAAACAATCTTTTCAAATCTTCCCAAATATTTTCAAATCTTTTCAAATCTTCCTTATTTATGTTAAAAAATATTTTTCTTCTAGAAGAATCTAATAAATCTAATTTTTAAGTAGCTAAGAATATTTTGTTAAGATTTGAGGTTAATCACAAAAAGACAAAAATCTGTCCTAGCTGCAACCCACGGATCCAGTAAAACTAAAGGACGAATCTAGGTAATGGTGGATCCGTGGATCCGTGCGTCCAGCTGTCTGGACCAGATTTGAATTTTTAAATTTTGGCTATAAATACCAACCTCATGTCTTTATTTTAGACAACTCTTTCCAATATTTTTCTTTCTAGCTTTTTCATTTTTATGTATTCTTTGATCATTATGCTTGTTTCATAATCCATTACAAATGATCAAATCATTCCACTCTTTAGTGAAGAACACTAACGAAGACATGAAGCTTCAAGTATTATTAGTTTAGTTGTGTCATCACGTTTGTGATATCTATCTTGTATCTCTTGTGTTGTGTGTTGTGAGCTGTGTGTTGTGTAGTTGTGTAGTTGTGTATATCATATGTGTATGATAGGTTAGTACTTTAGGCCTTAAAATACTTAGTGTGTTAGATTGGTTCTATCTTGAACTAGAACTTGGTATTTAGCTTAGTACTGGAAAAAGTGTAAGCGACGTGTACGGTTTTCTCCGCCTAAAGGGAGCTTGTTGACATAGTGAAGAAAACTCTCAAGTTGGGTACTTGGGGAGTGGAGTTGGGCAAAGAGGAGCTTCGTTACCGAACTACTATAAATCATTGTGTCATCGATTTGATCTTTCCTATCTTTACTCATTTATATTCCGCATTTACTTATTCATTTATTACGTCGCTATCATATACACTTGTGTATATCTCTTGACTTCGCATAAGTAGACAATCTAAGTATTAATTTTTAAAATGGTAAAACTATTCAACCCCCTTCTAGTTTCCACAATTGGTATCAGAAGTCAAGGTCACCCAAGATCTTTAACGTATATTGTACAATAAAGCTTGAATAGATCTATGGATTTTGATACATATCTAGAAGGGCAATCTATGCAAAGACCACTACTTTTCAAAAGTGATTGTTTTATATATTAGAAAAACATATTTGAAACTTATGTCAAAGCAGATAATTTAGATCTTTAGCATATTATCATGAACGGTGATTTTCCACCAGTTTCCAAAAATGAAGTCACTCAAATTTTGGAAGTAGTTCCTTTTGAACAACAAGACGACGATCTTAAAAGAAATCTTGCTAAAAATAATGAAGCTAAAATGATTCTTTATAATGCTTTACATAAAAAGGAATATGAAAGAGTTTTTATGTGTAAAACGACTAAAGATATTTGGAAATCGTTCTTAATCACACATCAAGGTAATAGCCAAATAAAGGATAATAAAATTGATCTTCTTGTTCAACAATATGAACAATTTACTATCCTTGAAGAAGAATCTATTGATAGCGGTTTTGCTAGATTTGATAATATTATTACTAGTCTTAAAGCTCTTGATGAAGGTTTTTCTAGAAATAACTATGTTAGGAAGTTTATTAAGGCTCTACATCCTAAACGGAGAGCAAAGGTTATGGTGATTGAAGAATCGAAAGATTTTGCCATCGCTAGCTCTAGACGAGCTTATCGGTAATCTAAAAGTACATGAATTAGTCATGGAAAAAGATTCCAAAATTTATAAAGGCAAAAAGGAAAGGGTTAAGTCCATTACTTTAAAAGCTAAGAAATAGTCTAGTGATGATGAAACTTCGACATCCGGAAGCGATGATGAAGAATATGCTATGGCCGTAAGGAACTTAAAAAGGTTCTTTAGAAGAAAGGGTAGATTTGTTAGGCAACCACGAGAAGAAAAGAAGTCATTCAGGCAAAGGGATAATAAGAAAAGCAAGAGTGATAGGAAATGCTTTAGAGGTTCTTGGAGCGATAGCAAAAATGAAGCCGAGGACAAAACCAACGATGAAACTTGTCTCATGGCTGAATCGTCAAATGAGGTAACTCTTGACTCTTCTCATTATAGTGATAATGCTTCTTCTCTTGATGACGTTAGTATGCAATTTGAATATGATAACCTATGTGAAATTAGCTTAAAAATCATCAACAAGAATAAAATTTTGAAAACTAAAAAAGATCTTTTAGAAAAAGTAATTTTAGAATTGAATGAGAAAATTAAGAAACTTGAGAAAAACAAAGCAATTGACATTGTTTGTGAGTCATGTCAAATACTTAAGTTAGAAAACGCTAAACTTAAGGAAACTCAAGTAAATTTTGTAAAATTTGATAAGAGCGCTAATTTACTAAGAGAAATGTTAAATATTCAAAAGTTACCTAGTTGTAAAATAGGTTTAGGATTTGATAGTAGTAAAGCGTCAACTAGCGGAACAAAACCCATTAGCTTTGTTGGGTCATCCGCTGGAAATGCAACCAACGGATCCACCATTAAGGCAAACGGATCCACCATCCCTGGATCTGTGGATCCGCCGAGCAGTGAAAAAGTGGCAGAACATGTTTTTAGCCCATCTATGTCTTCACGATCAGATTTTGTTATTACTAGAAAGAAACTAATACATAACAAGATTCTAGAGTCAAAGAAATCATCTCTAAAACCATCTCTTAAGAGTGATATAGGTTATGTCAAAATCGAGTCTAGATCTAAAACACCTCCACCTAGAAGAAATAATTCTTCTCAACAAAGATACAACACACCTCAACCTAGAAGAAACTTTAGCGGACCAATTCATCAAAATTATTATCCTATGATCTGGAATAACAATCAAAATCAAGGTTTTATACATATGGGAAATTGTATCCCATTTCAATATCCTAATCAATTGCAACAAATGCAAGGGATGTACAACACTAACGTTTTTGGACCCATGAGATATTAGGGTCTAAGCGCTTGAATTTGTTTTTGCTTAATTAGGTATGCTTGAGAACTTGTTTGGAGCCAGACGAATAGATTAAAGATAACGGTTGCTCCAAACTCATGTCGGGAAACAAAAGTCTATTCTCAACCTACAAATCATACGATGGAGGTAATGTTGTTTTTGGAAGTAACTTAAAAGGAAAGATCATTGGCAAATGTATGATTTCTAATGACTCTCTTACTATATCAAACGTAGAACACGTAGACAACTTAGCTTTTAATTTACTTAGTGTCGGTCAAATTTGTGACAATAAGTGTAAGGTTTTATTCATGGAAGATGGTAGTGAAATAATTAAAGATGATAAAGTCATAGGAAATGGGATTAGGAAAAACGGTCTATATGTCATGAAATTAGGAAATAAGTCTCAAGACAAATTATGTCTTGCCACGATAGTAGATAATTCTACCTTGCGGCATAGAAGACTTGGTCACACAAATATGCATTTAATCCAATATTTGTCATCCAAAGAATTGGTTAGGAATTTACCTAAACTAAAATATGAGAAACATTTTTGCGATTCTTGCAAAATTAAAAAACAAGCTCATGCAAGTCATAAAGCTAAAAACTCAGTATCTACTAATAAATGTTTAGAACTTTTGCATATGGACTTATTTGGTCCATCCGCTATTAAGAGTTACGGGGGTAACTTATATACTTTGGTAATAGTAGATGATTATTCAAGATATACTTGGACAAAATTTTTAAAAACCAAAAGCGAAGCTTTTGAGAAATCTGAAGTGTTAAGTAAGAAAATACAAAATCAACTAGGATGTTCTATAGTTGCTATTAGAACGGATCATGGTTGGGAATTTGATAACGAAGTATAATTTGGAGCTTTTTGTGATGCACAAGGCATTACTCATAATTTCTCGGCTCCTCGTACTTCACAATCAAATAGGCTAGTTGAAAAAAAGAATCGTACATTAAAAGAGATGTCTAGGACTATGCTAAATGAATAATCTATTCCTCAAAAGTTTTGGTGCAACGCCGTTGACACTTCAACTTACATTCTTAATAGAATATTAATTCGACCAATTCTAGAAAACCCCCTTATAACATATATAATTAACTCTAATTGCCAAAAATAAAATATCACCTCCCAAATTGGCTAAAATCGTACTATGTTTATTTTTAGAGACCTCACGGATCTACGGATCCACCATAGGGAGATTCGTCTCCTATTTTGGTAGAACCGTGTGTCAGAAATAACGGGTAGATAACAGATTTTAAAAAAATTCAGACCACATAACTCCTTATCCAAGCATTCATCTACGAACAAAAACAATAAACCCTAACTTAAAAACACTCCAAATCGGCAATTGGAAGCAAGAATCACAAAGATCAACAACAAAACATCAATACTAAACCAGAATTATAAGTGATTTCATCTTATTTTCCTCTTGATTCTAAGTCTAGGGTTTTGATTTTGCGCTAAACCAAATAATTTGGGGGTTTTAATTTTTCACATAATTTATGCACAATTTAGACTAAATTATAGTAATGTATAACTATTTTGCTTTCCGTAGATACTAGGATTGCATAACTGACTAAGTTAGTAAAAATTAAATTTCGGCAAAACCCTAAATTATGTTTTTCAAACAAAATTCTCACGCTTAGGTGTTCTCAAAACCAATGTTGGTTAACTTCATTGTTAATACAACGTAAAAACATTTTCATCATGCATTTGATCTCACGAATGTCTATGCGAAATGCACAAATAATGTGCATTGCCGTTCCATTCGACTAACAACAATATTAAACTTAGGAGTGCGTTAAGGTTTGCTTAATACTATTATTATTTTTCTTTTTGTTCGAGTCAAGCAAACCGCACCTCCACATTGTTTTCATATAGACACACACTTAGCAATCTCATTATATTTCCTTTATGGCAATTTCTTATTAAAATCACTATAAAATATACATAGGTACCAAAATGCCAAGCGAATATCAACAAGATTACAAGAAAACACTTAGTGTATTAGATTGGTTCTATCTTGAAGTAGAACTCGGTATTTATCTTAGTACCAGAAAAAGTGTAAGCGACGTGTACGGTTTTATCCGCCTAAAGGGAGCTTGTTGACATAGTGAAGAAAACTCTTAAGTTGGATACTTGGAGAGTGGAGTAGGGCAAAGAGGAGCTTCATAGCCGAACCACTATAAATTATTGTGTCATCAGTTTGATATTTCCTATCTTTACTCATTTATATTCCGCATTTACTTATTCATTTATTACGTCGCTATCATATACACTTGTGTATATCTCTTGACTTCACATAAGTAGACAATCTAAGTATTAATTTTTAAAACGGTAAAACTATTCAACCCCCTTTCTAGTTTTCATAGGTTCGTTGGATTTAGAATCCTCCACGACATTAAGAGGCTCTTTGTTAGCAGAGGACAAGAATTCACCTTTCTCAAAATTGGTTTAAGGAATTTCTTCAGCATCACTATGTACTTATGATATTGCTTCCTTTTGTATTCCAACATTCTCATCAAGTTCATTGACATCCAATGAATCATCATCAGAATCAGTAAGGTCGTCTTCTGATTCGCTAAAGTTAAGAGCCCACCCTGTTACTTCTTTAGCACGAACCTAAAAAACTTTACTTTTAACAATGATTTTAAACGATTCAAAGATATTATCTTCCAAAGTTGTTTTAATACATATTATTTTCTTGTGAAAGAATGGAGCCTCTTTATCCTCGTCATCCAATAGTTCACCCCATTTAGAAGAAATACAAACAAAAGTGTTGTGAGACCAAATGTATAGAGGAACACCTTCAATGTCTATCCATGTAACCCTTTCATCAATGTTGAAAGTCGTGGATGCATGCAATAACTTTGAGAACCATGAACCAACACCAACATGATTGAGAAAATTATCTTTTAAAACTTTAGATTGGAACTGGAACATCACCCAGAAAACCTCCCATGAAAGGAATGATGTCATCAAAACCTTTTGTTGCCAATATCTTCTTTAAGTTTGGTTAGGAGTTTAATTCCTTTAGTTTCCCAAACAATGATAATGAGAGGTCACTTTGAGAAACACATGAATCATCAAGAACCAAGGCCGGTTTCTTATCTTCCTTAATACCTTTAGACGAAGTCCTTGATTTGACATCATGTGCATATGAATTAGAATGCCCATGCTTCCTCCTATCTTTGTGAGAAAGTTTTGAAAAGGCCCTTTTCTAATTCGCGAATTGGTTATTAACATTATTCCTTGGTAATCTTTGGAATCTAGCAACGTTTGCATGAAGCTTGAGACGTCCCACCCAAATTGTACACTAATTGTTTACCAATAAATTCACATCAGAGATGTTAATGAAACGAACAAAACCAAATATGTTACCTGTTTTAGATCTCTTATTCGGACTGAAGGCGTCCATGACGTTCCCGTATTAGGAGCAAACCCTTCATAAGTCTCGTGCTGTGAATTGGACAGGGAGGTTCGTGACAAAATAGACGTATAAATATTTTGCATATCATCCTCCTTTAACCACGATCACCCATGACACACCCAAAATTAGGGATGGCAATGGGTGAGAAAAAACCCATAACCCGCGGGTACCCGCATGTAAATGGGTGGATAATCCCATAAATTTTCACCCGTAGGTGGGTCGTGGGTGAAAAATTGTACCCATCAGTGGGTGACGGGTAATGTATACCCATCATGGGTGTACCCATCTAAAATACCCACGGGTGTACCCGCCTAAATAACCTTGTGTGTACCCGTAACTCATTTGTGTTGGAGTAAAATTTATGATACTACTTAAATATTTGTGAAGGTGTTGATATATATTTGATAATTACCCAACTCTTCAAAGATATATACATGATACATTTCAGTTGAGACATGTGATTTAGTGTAATGACATTTAATTTGCTACTTTCTGACACGTGTTTTAAGTATTTTGTGAACTTGGTATTTGAAAAATATGATATGGTGTCATGTAATGTAGTTTCGTAGTTAGTTTCCATATCATTATTTTGTAATTTTGTTGCATTTTCACTGACCAACGGGTTTACCCATAGGTGATGGGTACCCGCGGGCATGTGCATGGGTAAAAAGTTATACCCACTAGTGGGTGACGGATGGGTGGTGGGTGAGAAAAAATCCACGTGGGTGGGTGACGGGTTTGAGATACTTGTACCCATTGCCTACGGGAGCCATCCCTACCCAAAATACATAAACAAAAACAAAATTAAACAACCCTAGGCGGCAAATAAACAGAATGGAAAACCAATGAAGAGTAGAAAAAAGAAAATAAACCCTAAAAAGTGAGGTCAGATCCCTATGGTTCCAAGCAAAACCAACCTGTAAAGAAATTCATTAGTGGAGATCAAATCACAAGGTGACGACACTCACAACAATAGGGACTTAGCAGGTACACGATGCATAAAGAAGGTAGTAGATCTGAACTAAAAATTTTAGGGTTCATAGTGATGGCCGCCATTAGGGCAGAGGTTGATGACGTAATGTTCCTTGAGCATATTCCAACAGCTCCTACTTGCGAACGACACACTTACCTTATAATTATACAAGCGTAGATTAACGTCTAGCAACATGTCAATACCCCTAAAATATGTGAGGTTTTGTTTCTTTAAGCGTTTATAATCAATTTTTTCTTTTATTTCAGATACTTGGTTATATATAGGACATGAAAAAAAGCATTCTTATATTTTTAACAATTCTTATTGATAATTTTATGTATATTTATTATTTCGTAATTTTTTTTATTTTTTTAGGATTTTCTATTTAATTTATATTCAGTCGAAGTTGATGCAGTTTCCGGTGATTATACCGAGCAAATAAGGTACACGGTTTCTTATATACTTTAAGATTAATTTTATAAACAATATAGATTCGAATTGGTGTTGTATGCATGCTTCCGCTTTACTTGATTTAATATATAAGAATGTCTTGTATGTTTAAACGTTTTATAAAACTCATAAACACTAACAGTTGGCTCCACGTTCACCGAAAATAGGTAACCGTCTTCACACTTGGTTCATGGAGTTTTACATTGTTTTTTATGATGCCTTTAGGTAATGCCCTCATTGTTAATGCAGTGTGAGGATGGAGTCTACACTGGTTATCAATGATTGGCAGTTACATTTGAATGGAAATGTAGTCAAGACAATGGTTACTTCATGGATTTTATGAGATAGCTAGCATGAAATGTGTAAAGGTGAACTGTTTGCGATGCGTTCATTCTGTATAGCTACTTTGAGATGCTTTGTGGATGTCCAACATCTTAATTGTATGCTCTTTTAAATTGCTTATTCTTGTTACCTTTCAACAAAGAAAAACAAAATATTATATAGAATGTTTTCTTAGTTGGAATATGTCCACGTATAAATCGTATATGTCCGGAAATCTATTCGAGCCTACAGGGACGCACACGTTAATATGTAGAACAACTTTTTAATATATTAAAGTAGTATATTAATTAGTGTTTAACAAACGATCGTTAAATGTTTAACAAGATATATATTAGTCGTTAAAACGTTAAAGGACTAAATATGAAAAAACCAAATAAAGGAAGGCTTCAGTTTGCCCTTTCCTTTCCTAGTTGGTCGAATACCCCACTCCAAAAGGAGGTGGGATTGCTTGCTTGCTCACCAAGCATATAGGAGTATAAAAAGAGGTCTTAGGGTCATTGTGTGCTCATAACTTGAAAACTAAAAACCCTAAACCTCTCCCTTGTTCTTTCTCTTGTTCGACCGAACCTCAAAACCCTCAAAGGGTTTCGATTTTGCTTCTTGGTGTTGTGCGATCGAACCCTACACCCTTAGGATTTCAGTTTGCGATCAAAACCACAACCGTGGTGTTTTGTTTCGTGTGTTGATTGATTCAAAGACGAAGATTATCGTTTGGTTAAAACACTACTAGTACTAGCATACACGTTGTTTGCTAAGAACGTAATGTGTGTGTCGACTTAGAGGGATTATACTTTTAATCCTAAGTGGTTACGCGTGTATTTAAGTCGGCGTTTGTTAATTGCTAAAAGGTACGCAAGTTCTTGAACCCTTGTTAATTATAATTTCTATACATGTTTAATCTTTCCGTTGCGTACTCGTAATATATTTAAATGGTTAAATAGATGTAAAATCCAACAGTGGCATCATGAGCCAACGTGTAGAATTTATAGTTACAAGTAATAGAATTAGACAAAATTAGGGTTCTTGATTAATTTTTAAGCCCTTTGGGCGTTTTATGCATAAAGATTCGATCTTTGTGCATCAAGATTCAATCTTTATTGGTTATAAAATTAATTAGACGAATTCTAGGTTGTATGAAATTTTATGGATAAAACTTGATGTATTTAATTGTTAATTGATTGGTTTTATGTTTAATTAATTGTTAATTTGGCATCCATGATAAATACATGTAATTTATCATAGAGGGATATTAGATACAAATCTTGTTAATTGTTAAAGTTTTATGCAAATATGATGATCAAGAATTAAAACATAGACATTAAATTTATGTGGTTTTCGATCCACGACTTTAAAAGCTAGGGAAGGCCTTGGCTATGTCTTAATGGGGCCTAAAAGTTGCTTAAAATTTTATGTGCTATGTGGTATCTATTTGTATATGGATTACGCAATCAATTATATCGATGGATGTGGCCGGAGTCATTGGACGAAGGAGCGTTATATGAATATATACATGTTTTAATTATTAGATAATTAGGATCATAATTGATATTTGCATAACTTAATTGTTAAGTGTTTTTAAAAAAATAAGTGTTATGTGCATTAGTTTTGTGTTTATATTGTTTTATTTTAAGTATTGGACTTGTGAGAAAATAAAAGGGTTTTTCAAAAAATAAATATAAACATGACTAATAATTATGAAATAAGATTTATTATGAACTATTAACTGAAGTCTTATGTGTCAAGTTGGGTTCGGCTTACATCCGATAATCATGGCCTTCGGGTTTCCCACGACGAGACTTGTAATTTAATAGTTTGCAATGTGTTTTCAAATTAAAGTTTTATTTTTATCAATCACGTAATTTGTAAAAGTACTACTTAGTTGCAAGGATAAGGTTCGGGGAGACTCATCAAGACTCCGGTCATGTAGATACCATTACCCTATAATACCTGACTACGTTGTAGTTTCCTTACCTTGCATACTATTTAGGAGGTCGCAAATGGTCTAGGGTTTGAATGGTTTTTAACCATTCTTTAATCTTTTCCCGCAATAAAATATAAAGTCTTAACATTTGAAAATACGTTGAATCGTCAATTTTAAAAAGGTAATACTATTTATACATTAGATGTATAGGAAATATGTGATACCATAATAAATAATTTAATTGAGCAAAGTTTTTATTAAAATTTATGATACGAAGATGTATGCATGCTTCTTCATACGTATTTGCCACGTCAAATATTATACCCTTTTTTAAATAAGTTATTGCCATCCAATTTGTAAAAACACTTGTAGTCGCTTTTTACTATGCGTGAGACGTATGTAGATCGTAATCCCAAGGTGATTATACACTTTTTCGTAAGACGTTAGTGTTACATAATCACTATTTTTGATTGGACGACTTAATTGGTTTATTGGTAAGACCTTAAACTCGAGGCATAGATGGGATAAAACATGCTTACTAGTATATTATTGTAATAAAGTAAGTCCCATATGGTTTTAGGAATTGCACCGGCGGCAATTGTTGATCGTCAATTACCTTTTGAATACACCATCACTAGCAGATCAACTGATGTGGTGGTGGTATGTCAAGTAAGATCCTAGCCTTTAGAAAATTAATTGTTTATTTGATTAAATATGGGTAGTTAATTTTCTTCAAGGAGTATTATTAAAAATACTAATTCCTGAACTTTAACTATGTTCTATAGATGGCACTACCTGTTTAAAACATAAACCATTCGGCTTTCAGGTCGATGTTTGAAAGAGAAAAACTTTTTGGAAATAATTTCAATGACTGGTTTCGTCAACTTAAGTTAGTCTAGAGAGTTAAAAAGAAAATGTTTGTCATTGAACAGCCTATTCCCACTGCTCCTGCAGCTGATTCCGCAGCAAATGTGCTGGCAAAATGGAATGCAATATATGATGCATATAATGAGGTGGCTTGTCTTATGCTTGGTAGTATGACTCCTGAACTTCATAGACAATTTGAAAATAATTTACCTTATGAGATGCTTCAGGAGCTTAAATCTATGTTTGAGAAACAAGCTGGAGTGAAGAGGTTTGACCTAATCCAAACCTTCTATGCTTGCAAACAAGAGGAGGGTAAACCAGTTGTTGCATATGTTTTACAGATGAAAGGATATGTAGATCAACTAGAACGTCTTGGTTATGTGCTACCACAAGATCTTACTGTTGGTCTTATCTTGAATGGCCTCACTAAAGATTTTGTTAGATTTGTGAGAAATTATAACATGCATAACATAAGGAAGACAATTGGTGAACTACATGCTATGCTCATTGAGTATGAAAAGGGTTTACCTAAAAAGGCTAAAACACCACAAGTAATGATGATTAAAGGTGGTGAAATCCAAAAAGCCAAAAAGAAATCTGATGTGTCATTGTGTGGTTTATATTTTATTGATTCAAGTTTTAAATTTATATTTTGCCAACTAAACCAAAAACAACACTTTAACGGGCAGTGTACCCGATCGATAGTAGTTTCATGGTAAGTAGGGTGTCGAACACTTGAAGCGAGGTTAAATCTATCAATTTAATTAATATCTTGGTTATCTAATCTATGTTAATTCTATCCTATTATAAACCTATGTCAGTCTTAATCCTAATTCTAAAGGGAAAAGGGGGGTTTTCAGCCTGAAAGACTGGCAGGGTTTGGTTGGTGACTACAATTTATTCAAGGCACTTTAACCCACGCGATCTAATTAATAAAAGATAAAAGAGCGGTCGAGCCAAATATAAGAAAACTGTATTAACCATTATAAATCTGATTAGAAAATTGGTTTGTTTATTAGGTGGAATGATTTCTTCTCTCGAGGTGGCATATCATTCTTAAGACTTAGGCGTTACATCATCCTAAGACCTAGACACATTAATTCTGTCACAATTAAAGCATCCGCATAAAGCATCCTTATTTACTGATTATAATCTATCTTAGGGATTAAAGCAATGGTGATCTTGTTAAACCCTAGCTCATAGAGACTTTACCCACTTACCGCTTAATGGTAGTTTATACACTAGTAGTCCACTTGTCCAACTATCCAATGGAATCAGAACGTTACTTGTTGAATTATCTAGGTTACCTGCTAGTCAACACGATCAATAAACCATTGGCAATATCCAATTAACTAGTTAAGCCCGAAGCGTATCCTAGACACAGATTTAGAAGGACAATATTTGTGATCCTATGATTCTAGATGTATAAATTACTATATGGAGAGCTATCCCAGACTCTAGATCTACTTGGTCCGTATCACTAGATCTAGTTGAATGATAGGTCGCATACAAAAGCGCGTAAACAAGTATAAATTGATAAACATAAACAAGCATTCAACGATAAATCAAGAAATCGAGATAAACAAATACCAAACATTCAGATCTTCATAATAATGGCTAATACCCAAAGGTATTAGCCTTCAAACGTCATAATAAATACAAGAGTAATTATTTAGCTAAGGTAAACTAACCGAGTTAACGAATGATACCAAAAACTAAACGATTACTAAAGTATATGGAATTACATGTTGTCTCCTATGGAATTGATAACGTTGCTCGACCTCTTCTGCTCTTTTTCTCCTCTGAAAATTGACTTTTATGGTTTAGGTATCGAGAATATGATTTAGCACACTTAAAACTCATTTTTGAGTTTTCTATTTATAAGGTCTGGAAAGTTCGGTTTCGATGACGACCAGTATCCAAATTGGAATACGCTATTAGTTCTGGAGTAGGGACCACACTTGATATCTTCCAGAATATTATATTCATTTTATATTTCCAATATGGCGTATTGGTCTTCTCTGGATACGGCGTATTGCGTATTGGACTTGTTTCCTTTATGGTCTTTGGTGAGTGCAGGCACGGATACGCCGTATCTTCCTTGATGGATACGGCGTATTGGTCTTCAGAATAGTAATCTTCAAAATATCTTCATTTAAGCTCCAGAATGCGCGCCTTTTGCTAACTTTCACCAATTACTCCATAATTACTGCAGTTCTCAAATATAAACGATTAAGTAACAATTCTTTGCAATAACTATAGAAAATGGGTTAATAACATGGGATAAATGATGCTATAAAATAGACGTTATTTGATGTCATCAAATATCCCCCCACTTGAATCCTACTTGTCCTCAAGTAGCCTTTAGAAGTTTATAAAAATGTATCCCTAAGGATATTTTCCGTTTAAAGCATTTATTTGATCTATTACAAGTACACAACCAAACACCTCACGAAATAGGAAGATGAAAACACTCAAATCACTCAACTAATCTATGTGGTAACATGTAACTAATTTTTTCAATTGCTCGATTGTGACGAGTATTCTATCATAAGCTTGGCAAGGATACACATCTCCACCACTAAAGCCAAGGAGTAACAAGTTTATAAAGGTAAATATGGGTTTTTGTATGGAAAGGCTTACGGTTGATCATTCTACAATCTTTCACCAGAAGTACCACTCCAACAAGGCAGCTGAAGCACACATACATGGCCGTAACGACGGAATAGACATGTGTGTTCGATCACACCCCCATTCGAATTTAACCAACGGTTAGGATGAAGAATGATATAGGGTAGGAACCTTCTAACTTTCACCAAAAGTCGTAAACCAATAAGGCAGCTGAGACATGCATACATGGCCGTAACGACGGAATAGACATGCATGCTCGATCACATCCTCATTTGCGTAAAACCAACGGCTAATCATTAGGTGAGAGGGAAGTACATTGTTGTTAAATAAAAATCAAGAAACAAATAGATTAAGACTAAAGTACAAGTTGGTAGACATTTTTTTCTCGACTGTTACCATGATAAAGACACGACTATTTACAATGTTTTGATCATTGATAAAAAACAACAACCTAAGTTGGCATTCCCGTAACGGTCAACTTCCCAATCATCCCAAAATTTTACATACTCTACAAGGCAAGTGGCGATATCTTCCACTTTATACAATACTCTACATCATTAATTTTTGTTGCGTATCAATGAATAATCGATCCTTCGTGTAATTCCTTCGGTAGTTGCGAAACAATTATTTTCAAACTTTCTTTCTCTCTCTTTTTTTTGAATTTTTTTCTCATTTTTTTGATTTTTTTTATAATAACTATACTTCAAATCTTGGTGTAGTTTCACCATCTTCACGATCATAATAATTCCGAATAATTCCTTCGTTAGTTCTTCGTTCTTCAGATTCACCATTAATTATGACGGCAGTAAAATCACATGAGTTTTGACTACTAATATACATTCCCATTTGCAATGTGCAAATTTCCAACCGCACCAAAGATAGAAAACGACACAAGACTTGGGAAATACAAACTTTACACTTTAAGCAACTAGAAACTATAAATTAAACTTAATCTAACAGGGCAGGTTAAGGTGCAAGGGTGTAACAAAACAAATAGTTGGTGTAATTCCTAAAGGATTGGCTCTACGGGTTTTTCTAATGGGCCTTAACTCTAAAGATGAGAGTGGAAAAGAGTTTAAACGGGAGGTTAACTAACCGGTGTAGTTAGTTAATAAGCAACATGTAAAGGCGATTTGGGTGTAATCCTAAAATTTACTAATTTAAACAAGTTACTCCAATTAAATCCATAATACTCATTATTGTGGTCTCGAGTGATATACCAAGCCAAGTTCTAAAGTCTACAACATCACCGACACACTCATATTTTGTAGAATTTGGGTAAACATTTGGAAACGAAAAGGCTAAATCCTCGCAATATCTAACAAGGGTTTATTGTGTGCGGGTTATGTGTCAAGTAATTTCATAAAAGTATGCTTGAAAAATTTTTAAATTTGAGCATAATTTAAGCATTTTAATGTGAAAAATAGGACAATTAAACATTCTAATTCCACCCCCACTTGAATTATACAGCGTCCTCGTTGTATATATAAAACATTAAATACGAGAATTTAAAAAGAATTAGAATGAGAAACTCCCCTGATAATATTTTCTTGGTAGATTCTTCAAGTTGCGTTTATGAGCAAGATTGTGTGCGTCTGAATCCTATCACGAACAGCACACACATAGAATTCTAGAAAATATGTATTCCACCAACTTTGTCGATATTTCTTTTTACGAGGTCCTGTATAGAATATAAGAACAACATGTGCATTCCTATCTTGGTACCTACGGTTAATTTTAACTAAACTAAAGAAAATATGGGTCAGTTTTGGTAGATACGACGTATCAGGTTAGTGAATACGCCGTATTCCAGAACTGACAATAATGTTTTTAAAGTGCAATAAAAATAAAGACTGATAACGTCCAGATAATCAATACGCCGTATGGTATGGAGCGGATACGCCGTATTGATGTCTGGGAAGACAGACTCGATAAAATTAAATAACAATCCGGGTTGTCTCCTGGGAAGCACTTTTATTTACAGTGAAGTCTTTAAGTTAGACTTTTCTTCAGATTCTCTTCATTCCATCTCATGCACGTTAATGTGCTCGCGTGTGAGCCATTCTTCTGTCTTCGCATTTCGAATGTAATCGGGTCCTAGATTCAAAACACCTTTGTAGAACCCCTTAAGCTTTTGGTATGCATGCGAGATTCCATTCTTCTCATCTTTCTCACTTACCTTCAGTAATGGTAGGATTTTGTTGCATTGCTCATTAGTGTGGCGTTTAAACCTCGGATGTGATCGCACCATTTGGTGAGTTACTTCATCATCACTTTTGTAAAGGGTAATTATCCCTTCGAATAGTTTTGTTTTAATTCCAACTTCTCTTAAGAATGGTTCACCAAAAATAACATTGCCCATTCCTTCATCACGATAAGCATCCATATCCTCCAATACTGCAAAGTCAGACACAACGGAAAAGGTTCCAACAAAAATAGGCACATTCATTAAGGCTCCTACAACATTATCCCCTTTGTACACCATCTTATCCTTCATTATTGAATTATGAAACTTTTTTGACATCACATTGACATACAATAACAGGAAGAAGTAGGCGTGAGTAAATTCAAATCCTATCATGCATGAAAACTTTAAGTTGTTAGCACAATCTATATGGATCTTCTTATCAGAGTCACAATAACTAGGGTAATCATTAATTTCAGTATCAAGTTCATCATCCCTAGTTCTAAATTCCTTAATGGTGGGAATTAAATCATCACCTTGATTTCTCCTAAACTCAAATGGTTCATTTAGATCATTTAATTCAATGTAATCTTCCAAGAAAGGTTCTAATCATCTATTTAACACCAAAGTCTCTCCCATTTATAAGCCTAGCTTCTAAACCAAGTTCTATATTTCTCTCAATATTAGCATGTAGACTGTTTGCAGTAAAATAATATATAAGTATAGAAAATTACCAAACTAACCCTTGAGGACAAAGGTAGTAAGGAAAATCTTCACAATTATATATAATAATACGTATATTTACCGGGAAGTATGATTCCCGGGTCGTTATTCCCCAACGATTTATGAAATTGAAACCACGTTTGTTGTTCGGACAATGATTTGAATTGGTAACAACGATTTTGATTTGAAATTATCTACTCTATGAATTAAAAAAACAATTTTTAAACCAAATAATTTAAAAAAGCAAATGATAACAATAAAGCACGAAAACAAATAACGGGTAATTAACTTAACTAAAAAACGCAAAACGGGAACCCTAAACGGTGATTAAAAACCCTAAATTTCCAAAATTAAACCTAAAATGAATTTTTCACTTTTAATATACTCTAATTGACTTAAAAGTAAGTTTAAAGAAAACTAGAACAAAAACGGAGTTGAATAGCTTAAAACACAAAACGGAAAGGGAACGAATCCGCCGTTTAAAAAATCAAAATTTGCAATTTAAACCCTACGGAAGCAAAACTAATTTTCCTAGGAAACTTTATGATAAAAGAAAATTTTCTAAAAAAAATTTATAAATTTTTTTTTGATTATTTTTCTATTTTTTTATGATTTTTCAAAGTTTTTAATAAAAATAAATGTTTAAAAATACTAAACTAATTATATAAATTCTAAAAAAATACAAAAAATAGCTTAAACTAAAAGGAATCTAAGAAAAATAAGCTTGGTTACACAGCTTATCGGATAAGCTGTGTAATAAGCCAAAACAGCTTATTAAGCTAAAAGGGTTAAAATGTATATAAGTAATAGATATTGTGAAGCTATAACGAAAAAGACCCCACGGCACGATGGTTAGAGGTGTGTGGTGGAGGCTTATAAGGGGTTGATGATGTTGAGGTTGGGGTTTCGGAGCCTTGCTCACCCCCAATTTTCCAATCTTCCCCCCTTATTTTTATTTTTGAAAACTTATAAAAGCAAAGTTGTAGAAAAAATGAAAATAAGCACTTTTAATAAAAGAAACTTTTTACAAAATTCCCTAAATAAGCTGAAATTCAGCTTAAAAGACAGAAAAATACTACAAAAACTAATCTTTTTGGCTTTTTCAAAATTTTAGAACTCAAAAAGCTGAAATAAGCTAAAACTTAAGAACAAAAAGCACTTTTATACTAATCCTAACCTAATAAGCTAGTCCAAACTAGAAACAAGCAAAATAAGCAAGCCATAAGCTGAAGCATTTTAGTGTGAAAATTATGACAAGTATACATTCTAATTCCATCTCCCCACTTGAATTATACAACGTCCTTGTTGTATATATAAAACATTAAATACGAGAATTAAAAAGAATTAAAATGAAAAACTCCCCTGATATTTGCTTGGTAGATTCTCCATGTCGAGTTTATTAGCAAGATTGTGTTGAACAGTCGCCTTGAAGTTTCAATATTCCAACACTTCAAGATCTTTAGATTTGTAAATTCTCCACCAATATTTGTCGATATTTCTTTCACGAGGTCCTGTATAAAACATAGTGAAAAAACGTGTATTCTTATCTTGGTACCTACGGTTAATTTAAACAAAACTAAACAAACTAAATACGGGTCAGTTTGTTGAATACGCCATATCATGTGCAAGAATACGCCATATATCCAGAACTGACAATAATGTTTTTAAAGTGCATAAAAAGTAAAGACTGATAACGTCCAGACAATCAATACGCCGTATGGTATGGAGCGGATACGCCGTATTGATGTCTGGGAAGACAGACTCGATAAAATTAAATAACATTCCGGGTTGTCTCCCGAGAAGCACTTTTGTTTACAGCGAAGTCTTTAAGTTAGACTTTTCTTCAGCTTCTCTTCATTCCATCTCATGCACGCTAATGTGCCCGCGTGTGAGCCATTCTTCCGTCTTCGCATTTCGAATGTAATCGGGTCCTAGATTCAAAACTCCTTTGTAGAACCCCTTAAGCTTTTGGTATGCATGCGAGATTTCATTCTTCTCACCTTTTTCACTTACCTTGTTATAATGGTGGGATTTTTTTGCATTGCTCATTAGTGTGGCGTTTAAACCTCGGATGTGATCGCACCATTTGGTAAGTTACTTCATCATCACTTTTGTAAAGGGTAATTATCCCTTCGAACCGTTTTGTTTTTAAATTCATCTCTCCTTAAGAATGGTTTGCCAAAAATAACATCGCCCATTCCTTCATCATGATAAGCATCCATATCCTCCAATACTGCAAAGTCAGACACAACAGAAAAGGTTCCAACAAAAATAGGCACATTCATTAAGGCTCCTACAACATTATACCCTTTGTACACCATCTTATCTTTCATATTGAATTGTGAAACTTTTTTTATATTATATTGACGTACAATAATGGGAAAAAGTTAGCGTGAGTAAATTCAAATCCTATCATGCATGAAAACTTTAAGTTGTGAGCACAATCTATATGGATCTTCTTATCAGAGTCACAATAACTAGGGTAATCATCAATTTTAATATCAAGTTCACCATCCCTAGTTCTAAATTCCTTAATGGTAGGCATTAAATCATCACCTTGATTTCTCCTAAGCTCAAATGGTTCATTTAGATCATTTAATTCAATGTAATATTCCAAGAAACGTTCTAATGATCTATTTAACACCAAAGTCTCTCCCATTAGCCTAGCTTCTAAATCAAGTTCCATTCTTTCTTTCAAACTTAGCATGTAGACCCTCTTAATTAAACTACTAGCAGGTTTAACACTTGAGAAAACAATCCTTTCTTCCCTGACCCTTAAAGTAATCTTTCTTTTGTAAACATCAATCTTAGCACGGGCGGTAGACAAAAATGGTCTTCTAAGGATCAAGGGAACTTTGATATCCTCGGGCATATCAAGAATTATAAAGTCTACTAGGAAAGTAAATTTACCAATTCTTACTAATATATTTTCAGCTATTCCTTTTGGATATTTCACAGTCTTGTCTGCTAATTCCACTGTCAACCTGGTACGAGCTAATTCGCCTAATTCTAAGTTAAGGTAGATCAATAGAGGCATTATACTAACGCTACCTCCTAAGTCAACAAGGGCATTGTCAAAACAAATATTATTAATATAGCAAGGTAAAGTGAAACTCCCTGGGTCTTTCTCCTTTCAAGGTATGACGTTATTGATATGTGAAGCTCCATAAGCTTCCGTGAATTTTGGTCCATAGATCCCCACTTCTTCTTCACAATAATGATTATCCAAACGACTTGGAAAAGGAACCGTCGTTTGTCTTGACTTGTACAACAGTTTACTATTTTGTACAATGGATACGGCGTATTGAGATGATCCAATACGGCGTATCGAGTATGAATCAGCTTCAATAATGGTTGAAATCGACTTGATTTGGTCTCTCAGGTTCGTTTCAGTTGAGCTTGGTAGCCTTCCAAATCCTCTTTCCTGTAGCACCTTGCTCATTTACCCGATTTGAATTTCTAAAGTTTTGATTGATGCTCCTTTGTTCCTTATGGCAGCATCTGTCGTAGCTCAGATTTCTTTGATTAAATTGGAATTTTCTTCGTGTCTCTTCGCTGATTCACTCATGAATTTGCTCAGGGTGTCTTTCATAGATTGCCTTCGCTCTTGGTACGAAGGATTTGCATTGTTCCTTTGATAGTACCCTGGAGCTGTTTCTCTATATCCCCCACCTTGAAAAGGTCCACCCAAATTACGAGTAATAACAACTTTTTGGTTTCACCCTTCTTTTAGTGGGAAATCTTCGGTGTAATTGGGTCCTTTGCATTCTTCACATCCTACTTGAGCAACATAAACTTTTTCATTCACTTTCTTGATCTCTCTTCCTAGATTGTTCAGTTGTGCTTGTATATCAGCCAGTCCGTCAGAAGTCTCAGTACTTCTTCCTCTAGATGTTCTATTATGCCATTTTTGAGAGTATTCTGCCAATTCTTGGATGACCTTTTTAGCATCTTCAATTGTCTTAGTTGGAACGACACCTTTTGAGTCAAGAATCTGTCGTGTTGGAACATTCAACCCATTGTAGAACAAAATTACCTCCTCCATCTCAGTTAAATAGCGTTGAGGACATTTCATCAAGAGTTTTTTAAAGCACTCCCATGCTTGATAAAGGGTTTCATCTGGCTCTTGCTGAAAGTTGTTGATTTCCTCTATTTTCTTTGTTGTTCGACCAGGTGGGCAATATTTGTTCACAAATTTAGTTTTAAGATCTTCGCAAGTTTTGATTGAACCAGCTGGTTCGTTTCTTAGCCAACGACTTGCGGCTCCAGTTAAGGATATAGGGAAGACTCGAAGCATTAGTTGATCCTCAGTGATGTTAGGAACATAGAATAAATCAACAATTTTGAGAACTTTCTTAATGTGTTTGTTCGTATCCTCATTATCCGAACCGCTAAACGTGTTTTCTCGAAGCTCCTTAAGAAATTGGCCTTTCAGTTCAAATTGATCTTTGTTATCAATTTTAGACCTAGCGACTCCCGATCCATAGTCCGTTCGGGTCTTGCTAATGTATTGCTCCATGGTTTCCGCCATTGCTTCTGCTTCTTCTTTCTCCGAGTATTCTGGTAGAAATTATATTGAAACTAGGCCAATCACATTCGACAAGACTTAGTGACTTGAAGTGTTTCCTTGATGATCAAATTCATCGTACAGGTTCTTTATAAGGGTGAATACGTTCGTTAATTAACTCCTGTCCATGCACTACCTAAAAAACAAGTGAAAAACAATATAGGATTTGTTCTGAAGATAGAAAAAATTTAAGCACGAAAATCAAAATAGGAAAACCAAGATTTTAGTTTCTGTTTCAGACGATCGATACGCCGTATCCAAGAAAGTGGATATTCTTTAATAATCAGTAGGAATACATACAATGAATGGACAAGAGTTTGATATGCCGAATCCGATGGAAATGGATAACGCCGATCAGCTAGTCAACCAGAATAAGTATTAAGAAAAACATTTAAATACGCAAACAATTAAACACAAATATACAAATATTACAGAATATACAAGAATATACACTAATCTAAATTACACTAATCCTAAGGGTTAGAACTAATCTTATGTTAAAAACCAAAATATCAAATAAAAATCAAGATTATTTTTCATTCCTGGCAACGGCGCCAAAAACTTGATGTGTCGTTGTGTGGTGTATATTTTATTGATTCAAGTTTTAAATTTATATTTTGCCGACTAAACCAAAAACAACACTTTAACGGGCAGTGTACCCGATCGGTAGTAGTTTTATGGTAAGTAGGGTGTCGAACACTTAAAGCGAGGTTAAGAATCTATCAAATTAATTAATATCTTGGTTATCTAATCTATGTTAATTCTATCCTAAACCTATGTCTGTCTAAATCCTAATTCTAACGGGAAAAGTGGGTTTTCAGCCTGAGAGACTGGCACGGTTTGGTTGGTGACTACAATCAATTCAAGGCACTTTAACCCATGCGAGCTAATTAATAAAAGATAAAAGAGCGGTCGAGCCAAATATAAGAAAACTTTAGTTAACCATAATAAACTGTATTATAAAGTTGGTTTGTTTTATTAATGCAATATTTCTTCTCTCGAGTGGTATATCATTTCTTAAGACTTTAGGCGTTACACTCCTCCAGAGGACCTAGACACATTAATTTTGTCACAATTAAAGCATCCGCATAAAGCATCCTTATTTGCTGATTATAATCTATCTTAGGGATTAAAGCAATGGTGATCTTGTTAAACCCTAGCTCATAGAGACTTTACCCACTTACCGCTTAATGGTAATTTATACACTAGTAGTCCACTTGTCCAACTATCCAATGGAATCAGAACGTTACTTGTTGAATTATCTAGGTCACCTGCTAGTCAACACGATCAATAAACCATTGGCAATATCTAATTAACTAGTTAAGCCCGAAGCGTATCCTAGACACAGACTTAGAAGGACAATATTTGTGATCCTATGATTCTAGATGTATAAATTACTATATGGAGAGCTATCCCAGACTCTAGATCTACTTGGTCTGTATCACTAGATCCAGTTGAATGATAGGTCGCATACAAAAGCGCGTAAACAAGTATAAATTGATAAACATAAACAAGCATTCAACGATAAATCAAGAAATCAAGATAAAAAAATACCAAACATTCAAATCTTCATAATAATGGCTAATACCCGAAGGTATTAGCCTTCAAACGTCATAATAAATACAAGAGTAATTATTTAGCCAAGTTAAACCTAACGAGTAACAAATGATACAATATAAACTGAACGATTACTAAAGTATATGGAATTACACGTTGTCTCCTATAGAATTGATAACGTTGCTCGACCTCTTCTGCTCTTTTTCTCCTCTGAAAATTGACTTTTATGGTTTAGGTATCGAGAATATGATTTAGCACACTTAAAACTCGTTTTGAGTTTTCTATTTATAAGGTCTAGAAGTCGGTTCGATGCGACGTATCCAAGGATTGATACGATGTATTAGGAATTCTTAGATTACTGGACTACGCTTGGATATCTTCCAGGAATAATATATTTCATTTCCATATATTCCAATACGACGGTAATGTTCTCTATGGATATAGCGTATTGAAGGGCTTTATCCCTCAGTGGTCTTTGGTATGCAGGCACAAATACAAACCGTATCCCATGATGTGATACGACGTATTGGTCTTCAAATAGTAATCTTCAAATATCTTCATTTAAGCACCGAATAGCCGCCTTTTGCTAACTTTCACCAATATACTCCATAATTAACGCAATTTCTCCAAATATAAACGGTTAAGTAACAATTCTTTGCAATAACTTATACCAAAATGGCTTATATAACATGGGTAAATGATGCATAAAATAGACGATTATGAATGTCATCAGAAAATCACTTAAAGCTAAAAGCAAGAAAAGCTAATGGCAAGGGAAATGATAAACAGTTTATACCCTAAGCCCAAAAGACCCTTAAACCTTCTGCTAAAGAGGCACCAACCTAAGAGATGACACCGCCACCACAGTAGGAGGTGTGTTATTGGAAGAGAATTTGACCTTTTTATCTTGCTGAGTTTATGAAGATAAAAAAAGCCAAGTGGCCTGCCAGTTCTTCAGGTATCTTCACAATATAATTATTTGTTTTCCCTAATAAATCCTGGGTGTATGACACTGGTTGTGGTACTCATATTTGTATTAAAAAACAGGGATTTAGAGAAGTAAGGAAGCTGAAACATGAAGCACTCTATTTGGACGTGGGCAATGGTGTTCGTGCACAAGTAGAAGCTATAGGAAGTTTTGACTTAGTTTTGCCTAATGGCCTTGTGATTTGTTTAGACAATTGTCATTAATCACCCTTCTATAACTAAGAGTTTTGTTTCAGATCACTGTTTGGTAGAAAATGGATTTGTCTAGTATTTTACGGATTTTGGAATTTTAGTTTCTAAGAACAATGTTCATTATTTTAATGCTATTCCCAGTAATGGTATTTATGAAATTGATATGCATGATCTTATACCAAATTTTAATTCTATTTATAATGTTAGTACTAAAAGAGCCAAACATAATTTGGACTCTACTTATCTATGGCACTACCGTCTTGCTCATATAAGTAAGAAACCTATTGAAAAGCTGCAACAAGAGGGGATTTTAAAATCAACAGATGATGAGTCATTTGATCAATGCTACTGATCTTCTTGGAATAATACATACTAATGTGTGTGGTCCACTTAGACATGTGTCAAGACAAGGTGCTAGCTACTTCATTACATTCACGGATGATTATAGTCGTTATGGTTATAGTTTTATAATTCCATAACCTAAACATGAGGTCTTTGAAACATTCAAAGTGTTTAAAAATGAAGTGGAAAATCAACTCGGGAAGACAATCAAACTCTTTGATCACATCGAGTAGTATGAATACATAAGCCAAGAGTTATTAAAGATTATCTAAAGCTTGTGGAATTTCCAACAACTTTTACTCCTCCAAATACACCACAACATAATGAGGCGTGTCTGAAGTAGAACCGTACTTTGTTAGAAATGGGTTCGAACAATGATGAATTCTTACAACTCTGCCGTTATCCTTTTGGATTATGCACTAGAGACATGCAACTCGCATACTCAAATTGTTATCCAACCAAGAAGGTTGAAAAGACTTCATATAAATTATGGAATGAAAAAGATCCAAACTATGTCTTACTTTAAAGGTTTGTGGGTCGTGAGGCGCTTGTGAAGCGGGATACCCCCTGACAAACTCCAACAAAGAACTGTTATGTGTAATCTTCATAGTATACCCAAAGAAACACTGGTTAATATTTTTTACTTCCCACTGAAAACATAATTTGTTGTAGCAATGTTATCTGAGTTCTTTGAGAAAAATCTCAAACCTCAAGAAGTCAGTGAGGCCATAGATCTTGAGAAATTCAAAATAAAGATACAACGCCTTTTATAAATCAGCAGCAAAATTCTATGGAGGTTAAGGTTTTGAACACCTCAAGAGGAATTATGTCCGATTCATAGGTTCTGTAAAGGACACATCAAGCTCCCAAATCGTTTATGTCTAAATATGTAAGGCAAGAGCCATAGTCTAGGGGGATCTAATGAACCCCTAGCTATAAAGCTACAATGTTAGATTCAGATCAAATAAGTGGAATCAAGATATGAAATTGCGAAATACAATATATGATAGACAATATTTTATGGTCTTGGTCGATGCTTCCTCCTAATGTAAGACTGTTGGGATTAGTGGGAATTTTTTTAAGAAAAAGACTGACCATGGATGGTATTGTACACACCTATACAGCTCGTTCTTGTAGGCAAAGGTTTTATACTTAACTCTACCGGGTTGGATTAATGAAGAAGGTTCTCACCCGTCGCGACATTAAGCTATAAGGAATTCTCATATCTAAGCGGCGTTATAAGATTATTGAGATATGGCAAAAAGGGCTGTCAAAACGCCTTCTTAAATGGTTTCTTGATGAAGACATTTATATGGAACAACCTGAAGGTTTGTTGATCCTAATCATCCAAAAAAGTATGCAACCTTTAAAATCCCTTTAATGGTCTTAAGCAAGCAATCCAAGAGCTGGAATAAACATTTAAGAGACATTAACAAGTTTGGTTTTGATCTAAATCTTTGATGACTATGTGTATTAAATATGCAAGTGGGAGTCAATGTTACATTCCACATCTTGTATATTGATGACACAGAACATCATTGGAAGATCACATTCTGATTTTACAAAGTGTAAAGTAATATCTTAGGAAAGTGTTTTTGCTAAGAAAGATTTTAGAGGAAGTACAATTATTCTGGAATCAAAATCTACAAGATAGGTCAAAGCTATTGATTTGGACTCGGTCAAAAAGCTTACAAGGATAAGAATCGTTAAAGAGAATATAAGATGGAGAATTCCAAACGGGTCCTATCCCCATACAAGAAAGACTGTGACCTAAACAAAACACAAGGAGCTTCAACACCTGAGGAGGTGAAGCGCATGAAAAATGTACCTTATGCTTTGGCTGTGGATCCATTATGTATGCAGTAAGATGCATAGACCTGATGTTGCGTTCACGCAAAATATAACAAGCCAGTTTCAACAGAATATTGGTGAAAGTCACTGGACTACTGTGAAAAATATTCTTAAGTATTTAAAAAATACTAAAGATATGTTCTTGGTTTATGGTAGAAATCCGGAAGCTGAATTTCGAGTTGATTGCTATTGCGATGCCTGAATGAAAAATAACTACTGCAATGTTTGTGACAGAAGCTGAATACATAGCTGCTTCGGAAGCTACGATGGAAGCTGTTTGGATTAGGAAGTTTATTTCAGGGCTTAGTATAGTACCAACAATAAACAAACCTATTAGGATGTTTTGTGATAATTCAGCCGCACTTCAATTTGCCAACGAACCGGGGGTTCAGAAAGGCCCCAAACACTACCATAGGAGATATCATTATGTTCGCGAGAGTATTGCACTAGGCGAAATAAGATTCCTTAAAGTTCACACAGATGACAATCTGGCTGATTCTTTTACGAAGGCTTTATCTAAAGGAAAGCTTACTCAACATGTTAGGAGCATGGGACTTCGTTTAGCTAGTAGTTTCATGTAGATTTGTGTTTAGTATTTTGATAAGGGATGTTTTAACAATTTATTTTATGATAATGATAATGATACTTGGTATTTTGTTATTTTTATCTTAAATTATGTCCTATATTTGCATGTTTAAATCCATTAATAATAATAGTTATTATTCTAAATTAATCCGTTGTCGATTAACAATATGGGAATATTGTTAAATTAAGACAATTCTGAGTGATTGGTGATATTGTAGATATTAAGGATGTGTCTACCAAACTCACATGATATTCATAAGAAGAATATTGGATTTCCCCAACAACAAGAATATTACTTTATGGATCGTCATCATTAAGTAAATCTTATAAGTGAGTTTATTTACAAAATCCTTATACTTGAGATGCAAGTAGGTTCCTTTCGCATAAGTTGAAAATCTTCGTGATCTAGTTAAGTTATCCTGAAAAATGGATTAACTAATACAGACTATTTTCAAGAAGTGATTTTGTGAACATGAATGAACTTGACACTTGTAGTAAATATAGAATTGTTCCCGTCATAGATAAAGAATGAATGCCCACTAGGCCCCCCTCATAGAATTAATCAAGATGTGTTTATGCCTACCCGAAAACGTCATGTAGATATGTCCTCATTGGTTTTTTTGTAATCTTGATTAGTTACATATGACGAGAAACAAATTGTTAAATAATGGAAGACATTATGCCATAACCCTATTTTTAACACGGTATCATACACAAAGGGATTGTTAAATTCAATAAAATCATATTGTTCTTGTCTTTATGAAACCATACTCGTATATTTCTGGGAGCATTGAGACGTGTTTGATGTACTGTCGTGTAGGGTCAATTATATGATTATCAAGTTTTAAAATTTATAATTTGACCGACAAACCTAAACAACACTTTAACGAGCAGTGTACCCGGTCAAGATGTAGTTTCGTGGTAAGTAGGGTGTCAAACACTAAAGAGTGAAACATTAATCTATATTCTATCAGTATTTTAATAGTCTAATTACTGTTAAACTATGCAATGTACGATGTCTGATGATATGGGGTTTACGCACTAAGATGACTAGCACAGGTTTGGTGATGACAAATATTAATTCAATAGACAATAAACATAAAAGAAGAAGATTAGAAGATAAAAAGCGGTACAAGCCAAATGATAGAAAACTGTATTAGCCATATAAATCCGATTCCATTGCTGGTTTGCTTGTTTAGTGCCAATGATTTACTTATCTCGAAGTGGCATATCATTCTTAAGACTTAGGTCAGGACATCAATACTAAGACCTAGACACGATTAATCCTGTCACAATTAACGCATCCGCATAAAGCATCCTTTAGTTTAATTATAATCTATCTTAGAGAATTAAAGCAGTGGTGATCCTGTTAAAACCCTAGCCCAATGGGACTTTACCCACTTATTGTTTGACGGTGTTTTATATACTGGTAGTCCACTATTCAAATCTTTATCAGTTAATTAAGAGCATGATTGCTGAAACATAAACGGGTCACCTACCGGTCCAACTAAGCTCATAATTCAAAGACAAAGACAGAACATTATTTGTGATCCTATTGGTCTAGTAATATGAAACACGATATGGAGAGCTATCCCGGTATCTAGATTACTTTGGTCCATCACTAGATGAGTTGAAGTGAAAGGTCGCATATTCAAACACTAAACAAGTAAGAGGTGATAAACATTAATGAAAACACTCAACGATAAATTAAGAATCGATTTAAACAAACCAACATTGAACATTCATTAACATGGCTTAAACCCTCGGTATTACCCACAACCATTGTAATATAAACAAGCGTAATCAAAATAGTAAAAATCGAAAGATTAAGAGAGTAAAAAAATTACACGATGTCTCTATGGAGTCGTGATCAATGCTTGACCTTGGTGGCTGATCTTCTCTTCTAAAATTCGTCTTTTAGTGAGTATGGTATAAAGAATATGATATTGCACACTTAAAACTCATTTTTGAGTCTTCTATTTATAGTGTCTGAAAAAGACTCGATACGACGTATCTGGCAAGGTCGATACGGCGTATTGGGCTGGATTCCTTGGAGTGCGTGCTACGTTCAAATCAATCAGTGATATCATTCCCAATTTACTTGATTTACTGTATCTTTAAATAGTTATCTTCATAGATACGGCGTATGTAAACAACATGGATACGCCGTATTGGGAATTGGTCAAATACGTTTTCTTGTGAAGTCTTGGCGTAGATACGCAGTATCTCTTTTATTGGATACAACATATTGGTGAAATTTCAGCAATCTTCAAATATCATAGTTTTAGCTCTAAGTTATGCGCCTTTTATATTGTCTTCACAAAACACTCCTGAATTACCGCATTTATCAACTTTAAAGCAATTAAGTACCAAATAATGCAATAATTATATAAAAGTGGGCAAAATAGATGGAATAAATGATATAATAAAGTCACGTTATTTGATGTCATCAAATATCTCCCCATTTGAATCCTACTTGTCCTTAAGTAGACTTTAGAAAAAAAAGTTTAGTTTATGAAAATGTGTCCCAACCGAAGTTAAGGATTTTCTGTTTAAGCATCGTTTTGTCCTAATCACCTATACATAACCAAGCTCCTCACGAAATATGGAAATGAAAACACTCAGATCACTCAACTAATCTAGGGTGCAACATTTAAGTAGTACGCTCAATTGCTCGGTCGTGATTAGCTTCGTATCATAGGCTTGGCAAGGATACACATCTCCACCGCTAAAGCTGAGGAAGAACAAGTCAAAAGCTAAATTGGGTTAAGAAGGCTTACGGTTGATCATTCAACAGTCTTTCACCATAAGTACCACACCAACAAGGCAGCTGTATCGTACATACACGGCCGTAACGACGGAATAGACATATACAATCCGAACACATCCCTGTTCGTGTTTAACCAGCGGTTAGGATGAAGAATGATATAGGGTAGGAACCTTCTAACTTTCACCAAAAGTCGTAAACCAACGAGGCAGCTAAGACATGCATACATGGCCGTAACGACGGAATAGACATGCATGCTCGAACAAGTCCTCGTTCGAGTGGACACTAAGGTTAGTTGCTAGGAAAGGGAAGTAAAATGGGTGTTAAGTAAAATTCACAAAACAAATAGATTAAGCCAACAAATAAGGTGCGGTTGCTAGTAACTTTCTCCCGACCGTTCCATGACAAAGACTCGAACATATAGACAGACGCCTCGATCACAGAAATGACAAAGACAACCTAAGTTGGCGTTCCCATAACGGTCAACTTCCCTTACATCCCGCTCTTTACATACTTTTACATAAGTGGTGATATCGGCCACTTTTTACAAGACTTTACATCGTTGATTTTTGTAACGTATCAACGAATAATCGATCCTTCCAAGTAATTCCTTCGGTATAAACTTCTTTTGAACCGACTATTTTTTTTTCTCTTTTTTTAACAATACATAATAAACCTCGGTGTGATTTCACCATCTTCACTATCATAATTTGTCCGGATAAGTTTTTCCTTGTAACACTTCTTCTTCGGACATGATTCATAATCGCGAAAGTAGCGAAACTTACGAGCTACATATTTTTCCCATTGCATTGTGCAATTTCCCGACCATTACAGAGATAGAAAATTTTCACTTTGACACAGGAAATACAAAACTTTACACGAAAGCAACTAGCAACATTGATTAAAATAGGCTTAATCTACACGGTAGGCTAAGGTGCAAAAGTGTAACGAAACATATAATATGGTGTAGGAAAAAAAAGGAATGGCTCAACAAGTTGTTCTAGGGGATTTTACTCTAAAACTGAGAGTAATCAAGGGTTACACGGTATTTAACTAACCAGTATAGTTAGTTAATTTTATGACATATAGGCTATTTGGTTAAATCCTAGAAATTTATCAGTTGAAGATGTTCTTCCATCTAAATCCATAGTACTAATCATTGCGGTCTCGAGTGATATACCAAGCCAAGTTCTAAAGTCCACTACATCACCGACACACTCATAATTTTATGGAATGTTTGGTAAGCAATTGGAAACGGAACATGCTTAATTCTTACAATATGCATCAAGGGTTATAGTGCGCTAGGTAATGTAACTAGTGATTTTTACAAAAGTCATGCTATTTTTTTTAATTTTGCCTATTTTTAAGCACTTTTAAGCACGTAGCATGTTATTTTGTAAAAAGGAGGACAAGTACGTTCTAATTCTCCATCCCCCCACTTAAATTATACAACATCCTTGTTGTATGGATAAAATAATTAAATAATAAGGGAAATAGAATTAGAATGGAAAACTCCCTGATGTTTTGCTCATGATGATTCTCCAAGATGAGTTCTTGAGTAAAAAGTGTGTTGACTAGGGCTTCAGAATGACCGGATAAGTTCAACACATGTCTTTTTCAGAATATACCATATCATAGTTTCAGCAAGGTCCTGCATAGAAGATTAAAAGACGAGTGCAATTCTTATCTCGCTACAATGGTACAAGAAAACAATTAAACATACAACTGTACAGGGATCAATACGCCGTATCCCAAACCCTAGGATAAGCCGTATGGTTCCTGTAAAAATAATTAAATACTGAAAATTAAATATTAAGTTTTAAAACTGATAACGTCAAGACACGTCTATACGCCGTATCCAAAGGGGTTTGATACACCGTATAGAGTGTCTGGGAAGACAGACTCGTGCAACAAAAAATTAAAATGCGACAAACAATTTAAAATGACCGGGTTGTCTCCCAGGAAGCACTTTTGTTTTAGCTGGTCTTTAAGTTCAACCTTTTTCCTTTCTTACTTAAGTATTGAGCTCAATGAATTTGTTAACATCCATGTTGAAACTTTTATCGTGGTATTTCTTTAACTTATGATTGTTGACCTTAAAGCTCAAACCGTCTTTATCAGTGATTTCTTCGGCTCTATAAGGGTACAAGGCCCGATCCATTTTGACTTGAGTTTCCCCGGATGTAACTTTAAGCGAGAGTTAAACAATAAGACTTTGTATCCATTTTTAAAGTCTTTATCACCACGAAGCCTAGAGTCGTGCCACTTCTTAGTTTTTTCTTTGTAGATTTGAGTATTTTCATATGCTCCATCTCGCAACTCTATTAATTCGTTCAGTTCCATGAAACAATTTTTTGCGGCTGTCATAAGATCCATATTGCATTGTTTTAGTGCCCAATATGCTTTATGTTTGATCTCTACTGGTCGATGACAAGCTTTTTCCATAAGCCATTCTAAATGGGGTACATCCTGTTGGTGTCTTGTAAGCGGTTCTAAAGGTCCATAATGCATCATTGAGTTTTTCAGACCAATCCTTTGGGTTATATCCGATCGATCTCTCCAAAATACGTTTGATAGCTCGGTTGGTGACTTCAGTTTGACCATTAGTCTAAGGATGATATGTTGTTGATATTCTATGAGTCACCCTGTATTTCAGCAAAGCTTTTTCAAGTTGAGAGTTACAAAAATGTGTTTCCCTATCACTGTTTAAGGCTTTAGGAACCTCGAATCTGGCAAACAACCCCTTTAGAAATCTAACCACCACACGAGCATCATTTGTAGGGAGTGCTTGAGCTTCAACCCATTTAGACATGTAATCCACCGCAACTAGAATATATTTGAATTGTGTCTTCATAGTGTTACTTTTTCATTAAAGAATTCTTCTTATTGGTCAAAGATTAGATTCTGCATAATCTTTGATATATTATACAAAGTTTCTACTATAGTTGTGTAGGATTTACCTTGCAGAACTAAACCTTATATACGCTAAGGAATTCAAGATCTATTCAAGTGGGATCAACAAATAATCAATGTACAATACAAGTCCAAAAAAGATAGTAATCAAGAGAGTAAGAGGGAAGAGATCAAGGGTCGGGCTGGTCAGCGGTCCGAGGAGCTGCAGAGGTGCTAGCATCATTTGTCCTAGGTCTGACACGCCTTTGGTAGGGAAGTCGTGAGCTACCGATGAGGGTGCCGACAAATGCCTGATAAATACGCCCATTGGCATCCATAATATGCGTCATATAGCTGATCATCCAGATAGAGACCCTAGTTTGCTCGGTAATAAAGCTCTCAACCACTCCTCGCAAGCCTACAACACTCTGTCAGAAACTCCGTACATCTCTCTCGATCCTATTAATCCTCTATGACATCGTCTGGGGCTGAGGTACCGTTGGCGATGGCTGAGGTGCCTGCACAGATGCTGGAATAGCCTGAGCACCCTCGTCAACTACAGGAGCACTGTCAGCTGCAGGAGCACCCTCAGCGGCTACAAGGGCACCAGCCGCAATAGTCTGCTGCCTCTTTGGTCCTGAGGCTACCCAAGCCTACGTATCACCATACATCGAGCAGATGTGGAGCCTCCCAAGCTCATGCAAGGCACACTCCAATCAGAAGATATTATGATGGGCGCGGTGGTCAATTTCTCTTTTAGTTTATTAAATGCTTTTTTACAATCTTCGGAAAAGTCAAACTTAGCATCTTTCATTAAAAGCTGGGTCATTGGTTTAGAAATCATGGAAAAGTCTTTTATGAATCTGCGATAAAACCCAGCGTGCCCCAAAAAACTTCTAACTCCCTTCACATTTGTGGGATAAGGTAATTTGGCAAGTACATCAATTTTAGCTTTGTCAACCTCGATTCCTTTCCCAGATATTTTATGTCCCAAAACAATTCATTCCTTCACCATAAAATGGCATTTTTTCTAATTTAGCACAAGGTTGGTTTCTTCACATCTACTAAGCATTTTGTCTAAATTATTAAGACATAAGAATTACCAAATACTGAGAAATTGTCCATGAAGACCTCTATAAAATCTTCCACCATGTCATGGAATATTGCCGCCATGCATCTTTGAAAAGTCGCTGGAGTGTTGCATAATCCAAACAGCATCCTTCTGTAAGCAAAATTTCCATAGGGACATGTGAACGTCATTTTTTCTTGATCTTTTGGTGCGATTGGAATTCGGAAGAAACTTGGAAAAACCATCAAGAAAGCAGTAATATTCATTTTCGGATAAACGTTCTAGCATTTAATCAATAAAAGGTAGAGGAAAATGATCCTTCCGTGTTGCGTCATTTAGTTTACGATAATCAATGCACACACACCATCCTGTAACTGTGTCAGATGGAATTAGTTTATTGTTATCGTTTAGGACTACGGTCATTCCTCCCTTTTTAGGGACAACGTGAATAGGGCTGACCCATGGACTATCCGAGATGGGGTAAATTAACCCTGAATCAAGTAACTAGACAATTTTGTTTTTAACCACATCTTGGACCTTTGGATTTAAATGTCGCTGGGGTTGAATGACAGGTTTGAAGCTTTCTTCCATTAAGATCTTGTGCGTGCAGAATGACAGACTTATTCCCTTAATGTCTGACATCTTCCATGCTATTTCCCCTTGCGTTTTTCTAATACCTGCAAAAGTAAAGTTTTTTCTTTTTCTGTATGTTTAGATGAAATGATTACAGGACAAGATTCATCTCCTTTCAGGTATGCGTATTCTAAGTGGGGTGGCAGCTCCTTTAGTTCTGGTTTCTTTTCGTTAATTTCGTTGGCACTAGCAGAATAAAGGTGCTCATTTTATGCTCTTTCAGACCCCTGTGTTTCCTGTGTTTTCGGATACGTCGTATCCTCTTGTGTGATACGCCGTATTGGTTCTTCAGAATCATAACGACTTTCGGGATTGGATTGAACGATGCACTTTCTAGGTTACTAACTAGAAATGAATCCATTTGGTCGTCTTCTAATAATTCCTGGGCTTCCAAGTGTATAGTTTCGTCTAAATCGTCAATCCTGTAGCATGCATCGTCCTCCGCATGAAGTCTTTTTATAGATTGGTCTATATCAAAAGTTACTTCATCGCCTCCTACTCAAAGTGTTATCTTCTTATTGAATACATCTATCATTGCCCTAGCGGTTGCAAGAAATGGTCTTCTTATGGTTATTGGAATCCTAGAGTCTTCCCGCATATCCAAGATAACAAAGTCGATAGAAAGGATGGATTTGTCAACTTTGATATGTACGTTTTTTGCTATTCCTCACGGATACTGAATGGACCTATCTGCTAGTTCTAAGCTCATTCTCGTAGGTTTGGGTTCTCCTAAACCTAACTTCTCATACATGGTGTAAGGCATTAAGCTTATACTAGCTCCCAAGTCCGCCAAAGCATTGTCGATATGTAAATTACCAATGTCGCATGGTATGGTGAAACTTCGTAGGTCTTTTTCTTTAGATGGGAGTTTATTTAACAAGACTATAGAGCATCTTTCATGCATTGTCACGGTGCAAGCTTCCTCTAATTTTTTTTTGTTTGATAGTAGACCCTTTAGGAACTTAGCGTATTTTGGCATTTGTGTAAGGGCTTCGGTGAATGGGATGTTTATGTGGAGTTGTTTCAGATTTTCTAAAAATATCTTTTGTTGGGCTTCTTCTTTTTCTTTTCTCATTCTGTGGGGAAAAGGTATTGATTATGGTTGTAGCTCAATAGTTTGTTCTTAGGTTTTTTTAGGTTCGATTTTAGTGTGCACTTCATCTGATGTTGTTGGTTCATTACGATGGGGTATTGGGTGTTTATTAGCAACATTTGTGTGGCTAATGGGTTCGGTTGTAGTTTTTCCACCTCTAGTGGTTACTCCTTTGGCTTCACATCCAATTATTTGAGCTTTATTGATTACTCTTGACAACCCGTATACTTCAAATTCAAGCTCGCTCAGTGAGTTGTTTCTTTCTTTAAAGAGGAGCTCATTGGTTGTTCTGAATTCCCTAATGAATGCTTCCATTTCCTCATGTTCCCTATTTCCTTCTTCAATAAATTTATTCACCATTTCTTCCATTGTTAATTTTCTTTTGGGGAGTGAGAATCAGAATGGGTTGAGCAATGTTCCTGGCATGAAAGACATAATTCAAAGTAAAGCTATTCTAACGAGAATTAATTCTATAAAGACAAGCGATTTGTGTTAATACGTCGTATATGGATAAATGAATACGCCGTATGGTTAGGAAAAACTCGATACGTTGTATCTGATTAAAGACCTAGATACGTCGTATTCTAATGGGGAATACGTCATATAATAGACCAGAACAGGATACTAAGAAGATAATTAAATGCAGGAAAAATAATAATTTAAACACGTAAAACAAATAAATACAAACAAAATTATGAGTAGATTACACTAAATTAGAGTAATTAATGGTTAGAAATACTAATAAGAATAAGGTTTAAATTATTTCACTCCTCGGCAGCGGCGCCAAAAACCTGATGTGCTGTCGTGTAGGGTCAATTATTTGATTATCAAATTTTAAATTTATATTTAGCCGACAAACCTAAAACAACACTTTAACGAGCAGTGTACCCGGTCAAGATAGAGTTTCGCGGTAAGTAGGGTGTCGAACACTAAGAGTGAAACACTAATTCTATATTCTATTAGTATTTTTATTAGGTCTAATTAGTCTATGTTAATTATAATTACTGGTTAATCCTATGCTATATACGTTCTCTAATGATATGGGGGTTTTCAGCCTGAGAGACTGGCACATATTTAGTGGTGACAAAATATCAATTCAATACACAATAAGCACAAAAGAAGAAAATCAGAAGATAGCAAAGCAGTACAAGCCAAATGATAAAAATCTGTATTAGCCATATTAAATCCAGTTCAATGTTAGTTAGTTTGTTTTAGTGCAATGATTTACTTATCTCGAAGCGGCATATCATTCTTAAGACTTAGGCGGGACATCATCCTAAGACTTAGACACGATTAATCATGTCATAATTAATGCACCCGCATAAAGCATCTTTTAGTTTAATTATAATCTATCTTAGGGAATCAAGCAGTGGTGATCCTGTAAAAACCCTAGCCGATCGGGACTTTACCCACTTATTGTTTGATGGTGTTTTATATACTGGTAGTCCACTATTCGATTCTTTACGAATTAATTAAGAACATACTTGTTGAAAAATATAAGGGTCGCCTACCGGTCCAACTAAGCTCATAATTAAAAGGTAAAGATAGAATATTATTTGTGATCTTATTGGTCCAGTAATATAAAACACGATATAGAGAGTTATCCCAGTATCTAGATTACTTTTTAGGTATCACTAGACCCAGTTGAATGATAGGTTGCATATTCAAACACATAAACAAGTATAAGGTGATAAACATAATTAAACAATCAACGATTAATTAAGAAATTGATTTTAAAACAAACCGAACATTAAACTTTCATTAAGATGGCTAATACCCGAGGGTATTAGCCCACAACCGTTGTAATTATACAAGAGTAACCAAACAATAAAAATCGAACGATCAAGAGAGTAAAAATTACGCGATGTCTTCTATGGATTCGTGATCAATGCTTGACCTTGGTGGATGTTCTTCTCTTCTAAAATTCATCTTTTAGTAAGTATGGTATATAGAATATGATATCGCACACTGAAAACTCGTTTTTGAGTCTTCTATTTATAGTGTCTGAAAAAGACTCGATAGGCCGTATCTAGCTAGGCCAATACGGCGTATAGGGCTGCATTCCTTGGAGTGTGTGCTACGTTCTCAATCAATCAATGATAGCATTCCTAATTTACATTTATTATTGTATCTTTGAATAGTTATCTTCATGGATACGTCGTACGGATGTAGAGTGATACGCCGTATTGGGAATTGGTCAAACGCGTTTTCTTGTGAACTTGAGGCACTGATATGCCGTATCTCTTTTGTTGGATATAGCGTATTGGTCTATAAATTAGTAATCTTCAAATGTCTTCATTTTAGCTCCAAATTATGCGCCTTTTATCTTGTCTTCACAAAACACTCTTGAATTACTGCATTTATAAACTTTAAAGCAATTAAGTACCAAATCTTGCAATAATTATATAAAAGTAGGCAAAACAGATGGGATAAATGATATTATAAAGTGATGTTATTTGATGTCATCAGTCTTATAAAGCCCTTGTCGGATAGCTCTTGCAGTTGCTCTGACAACTCTTTCATTTCGGAAGGAGCCAATCGATAAGGTGCTCATGTTACAGGTGCAGCACCAGGTATCAAATCGATATGGATTTCCAGTTTTCGAGTCGGTGGAAGACCCGATAAATCTTCAAGAAATACTTCAAGAAAATCTCGAACGATTGGTACGTCCTCAATTCGCTTCTCCCTCGACTTGTCTTCAGTCTCCTTTGTAGTAACATGTGCCAAAAAGACATGATGTCCTTTCAACAAATATTTCTGAGTTTTGATGCACAAAATGATGTTCAAACGAGTTTTGTTTCCCCGGTTGCTTCCGTCACCATCAACATTTAAGGTTTCATTTCCCCAGGGAATATGAACTATCTTCTCAGCACAATCAATGACAGCATGGTACTTTGACAACCAATCCATACCGATTATGATGTCGAAACTACCAAGTTCTATGGGCATTAAGTCGATGTTGAATGGATGGTTTAAGAAGTTTAATGTACAACCATGGATGATAGTATTTATCCTAATTATTTTGCTGTCGGCTAGTTCAACATCGTAATATTGGTCTAATGTAGTTGGTGTGATATCAATGAGGGAACTAAATGCAGTAGATACAAAACTCCTATCAGCACCAGTATCAAATAAGATAGAAGCATAGCGGTTGTTTAGAAGGAACGTACCCATAACGACGTTGGATTCTGGGTTTGTTCCCGCATTGCCCACCACATACACTTTTGTTGGAGCGTTTCCATTCCTACCTTGATTACCCTAGTTTCTATTCTTCAACTTCTTGCAGTCTCTCTTGAAATGCCCCTGAATACCATACTCATAGCAAGTGCCAGCATTCTGAGTTGCTTTGGAGTTCCCATGATTGTTATTATTACCATTGGGACCAGAACTCCTACAGTCACGAGCCAGATGGCTGATCTTCTTACACTTATTACATTTGGGAGCACATGGTCCTTTGTGGTGATAGCTGCATTTTGTACACATGGGCAATGATCCTGTGTACTCCTTCCTCTCACCAGGCCCAACAATGTAAGCCCTCCTAGTGTTATGTCTCTTGTTTTGTTGTTGGTACCCTTGATTGTTCCAAGCATTAAACTCCAACTTTCTCTTATATTCACCTTGTCTTTCAAAAATAGTGAGGACTTTTTTATCCATCTAATCATTAGCAAACTCAATTGCTTTTTCCATTGTCTTGGGTTGATATGACATTACATTTCCCCGAATTATATCAGGAAGTACACCAACATATCTCTCAACTTCATCCGATTCCTCGGGAAACATCCTTCCATACATCAGTGCAAGCTCTTGCAAATGCAGAGTGTAACTCGCGACATCGATACCTTTTACTTTTAGGTTCTAGAGCTCAATTTCTAACTTCTTGATTTTACCCCTTGGGCAGTATTTGACTATCATCTTCTTCTTCAGTGTCTTCCAGTCCATAGCATAAGCAACAACTTGAGTAACAGTCTTGATGTGGGAGTTCCAACATGTTAGAGCATTTCCAAGGAAAGTGCAAGTAGAAAACTTAACTTGGTTCTCCACAGCACAGTTGCTAATATGGAAAACTGATTCCATCTTCTCGAACCATTATGACAACACAACCACTCCTTCAGTACCCTTAAAAGTAAGGGGCTGGAAATTCAGAAAATCCTTGTACATACACTCACACAGAGTACATACAGTTCCTCTAATTCCAGTGTCAGAATTGTGGCTTCCGTCGCCATAACCATTAATGCTATTTCGAAGAGTTTCATGATTAGCAAGTGCCTTAGACACTCTTGCTTCGATCAATTGCTCAACAGTAGCAGCTGTCATAGGGGCAGTAGCCGCAACAGCAGCAGCAGCAGAGGTTCTCTTTACAACATATATAACAAGATCACATCACACAGTGATTATATAACATGACTGGGATCATAACACATAACAGAATTAAGATCGACATGACATAATACAACACATCATATATAACTAGAAAACATACATGATTGTCTGATACAAGAAATGAATAATACAAATCCTACTGCCGTGCTAGCTGGGCATAAAACCCATAATACTTAGCCGGCTAACATAATGATAGCTATAAACATGACATAAAAAGTAAACCTAGGCACAACTATCAGCGCCCTCGGGATCATCTACATGAGTCAGATCTCTAGCCTGGAGTGCCTGAATCTGTCCTAGAGCCGCTGAAAACTGTCCCTGTAGCAATGAAATTCGTGCAACTAATGTCGTTGTTAATGACTTTTGTGAAGTGATACGATAATCATTAATCTGGGTGTGAGTCCTATATGCCCGTAGCTCATGGTGAACTACCGAACTCAATCCCACTGACTATCCCAAAGCCTCTCGAGAAACTAAAGCCTCCTACTCCATCAACAACACAGTCTCCTGGTGAAACTTTATGTCCTCGATCAATACGTTGACTCTCTATGATAAGCGAGTATGTCTGTCCTAAGCATCCTCGACCAGGGCATAAAGAGCCTAAGTGTCCTCCTCCTGAACCTCAGCAAGCTTGGTCACTCTAGCATTGACCCTTTCCAAGGTCGTTGGTGCTACCTCTTCAACAGCCTCTGCTGGTCTACCTAGATATCCCTAATGCCATATCCAACCTCCTCAGCTCTCTAACGTATGGTCTTAGTATCCAGAGTGCTAATAAACCCATAATCTACTCTATGACCTCTAGTAGATCAAGCAGCAGCAGTCGAACTCTCCCCTACCTCAAACCTCGATGTGAGAGCAGTCAGACATAACCTCTTACGAGTTGGTAACTTGGCCTCGGGAATGTCCTCCTTACGATTGATTGGTGGTGGTATGAATAGTGATGCTGGTAGTGCTGGTAGTGGTGGTGAGGGATGTAGTGGATGATTAGTGGATGGTGACGAGGCTCTCAATATACCTATGGTAGCTCTGAAGCCTCGTGGTGCACACACATGGTTAGGGATACCATATGGGTGAGGAACTCTGGGAAGTGGTGATGATGGAAGTACAGGTGCAACCAAACACCTAGCAAGGCGTTGTGATAGTGAGATAAGTGGTGATGGTGGTGGTGTAGGTAAGGCAAGAAGTCTTTCGACCTCTGCCTCTGATGGAAAAAACATAGGTGTATGGGATAGGACAGATATCCTAGCCCCCAGAGGAGTAGTATGATCAACAGGTGGTGGTGGTGGTGTCATCGCGGACTCATCAGTCTCGAACGGCTCTGTCTCCTCGGAAGAAGGAACAGGGTCAACAACGGGTGCAACGATAGAGTCGGCCGGAGCCAGATGCTCCTCCTTTGAAACCTCCTCCTCCTCCTCGTTATCATCAAAGGAGTCATCATCATCATCGTCGTCACCTCTATTAGCTGGATAGTCTACTCGACCATCCTCAGAGTCCTCCTCGGGATCCGAGTCAGCAATGTAGCCCAGAGATAGGGCTATAGGTGAAGCATCATCAACATACAGCGGATCCTCAGCAATGATCTCGTCATCAGCTGGTGCCTAAGGTACTCTGGACCTGGAACATAATTTGGCGAAGGTGGTGCCTGCTCTGGCTCCTTAGGGCCAGGCACGTAATCTGGTGATTTCGGTGCAGCCTCTGGTGAGTCGGGCTTCTGGAGTCCAAACAAGTCCACAGTCAATGCTGGCGGGTCTCCGTGAGATGATATAGATGTATACGTAACTTCGGATGATGCTGAATCCGATGGCATGACTGAATTTGTAACACTCAAACAGAGTGTACATTAGTACATATATAAGACCAATAATAATATACTTAATATATTATAAACACGCATGTGAACCATGCAGCATCTAGTATATCCAACTAAAGCAACAAGTAATGTATGAATGAATGTCCCATGAAAATCCCTTTGTATGATGCAATGTTTGAAAACGGTTATAGTCCAAGTAAAAATATTTGACCTGGTTCTCTATAACCATTGCTCTAGATACCAATCTGTAACACCCCAAATAGCGTCACAGCGGAATAATGTGTCCGGGAGCGTTACATAATAGATCAATAGCACAAGATATGAGAATGACCTCTAAAAGAGTCGTTTGAAATATGATACATTGGATTTATTGAAATTGTTTAATATAAAGCACAACGGCTTAAATTGTTCAACATTTAAATAACAAAGATTTTAGATCATAACAAATATCCTAAGATGTAATGACTCCAAATCTTTTATGCATGACTCCCCAAAAGAGTATCCCCAATGTATCCTTAGCACCTCGTGCCTTATTGACCTGAGAAAACATGCTTTAAAATGTCAACATAAAGTTGGTGATTTCATAGGTTTATGTAAAATATAATGTAGGACCGCAAGATTTTCTCCATGATAATGCAACAGATGTAGACATCACAAAATGTAATTATGTTTCCCTAAGCTCGTGACACTGAAGCTCGACATGTATGAATTGCAATATAAATTTCCTACATTGCCCTTGATGATGTTCTAACCCGCAACATCCCAAATCCGACATGGTATACGTCCGTTGTCCGATAAACCAGCACAGTCAGCGCTACTCACCCGAATGGGGATGTTAATCCCAAATAGATCTATTTATAACATTCGCGCTCACATAAAGTAATTGACATTTCATGATAATGGGCTCAGAGGGTTATCGCTACTTAGGCAAACACGTAATCATGTAAAAAATGTACACTTACGTCCAATCTTTTAACAATGCATGTTTCTCATCCCAAAAGTTATAAATTATCAATATAGTAAAACATGGGGCTATGAACTCACCTCAGTAAATGACGTGAATGAAATAAATCAAGTGAGTGAATCAACAAGCGAAATTCAAATGCAACCTAATTAAATATCGGTCGTATAAGTACCATGTACTTTGAATAACTAATACCACATATAATTCTATATAGTTACATCACCACTTAAAAGTGTTTGTTTAATTTATAAAATTAAACAATATAAATTTGTACTTTGTAAAATAATGTTCATGTATTTGTATTTGTAAAAATGTCACATTTGTCCAACAATTTTTCGTTTATGAAAAATAATTGTTTTAACACCTTTATGTAATTATATAATTAGTTTAATTGATTTCACAAAAATAGTGCACAAGTATAAAAATAGTGCATAAGGTTTTATAAACCTTATATCTTTTTCGTTTTAACTCCGTTTTATACGTTCTTTATATGTATGGATTCGTATTTGAAAAATCTAATCAAATTTTACATCCATTATATTGGTATGTACTGTTATGAACAGTAACAGTAAGTGAAATTTTATAAAAATACTTTTTATAAATTTTAATTATTGAAATCGTATTTTAATTGTATCTCATTCGTTTTAATTCGGTTTTTAGTGATTCTTATGTTCACGTCTTCATAATTAAAAGTTCCATCTAAGAAAATTATTTCCCAACAGCCCACTGTTATGAACAGTAGCATGTTTTTTTAAAATTACTTTTATAAAAATACTTTTTATCGCAAACTTGAAAATAACGTAACTTCTTCATTTTAAATCCGTCCTTAATGTACTTTATAGTTTTGAATTCCTCATAACTTGTACTTTTTCAGAAAAATAAGTTTCTATTTTATCAGATTCGAAAACCTTGGAGTTTTTATAAAAATACTTTTATTAAAACACTTTTACGTATAATCTTGTAAATTCTGTAACTTCTTCGTTATAATTCAGATTTTCGAGTTCTTTATATGTTTACGATCCTTATAAGAAGAACTATATTTATAAAATATAAAATAAATATCATATTATACGAATTTAAACAGAAGGTTTTAAAGATTTATGTAATTAATTATATAAATTTGTTTTATGTACTTTTTAACTTAAATAAATTACCACAAGTCCTCTAATTTATAAATTAACATCCCTTGTGTATAAATTAAGTCCTCTACATTGTGTCCATCATATTAAGTTCATATTGTCCAAGAAAATTTTCCAACATATTTATTTACTTATCTAAACTTTATAAATAAATAAATATACATAACTTGACAAATAATTATATAAATTAATCATTGTTTGTAAATCCTTATTTTAAACATATTAACATATTTTAAACATCATCTTAACTACAAAAGAAATGTAATTTGTGTATGTATATACATGTATTTATTTTATAAACTTCATAAAATAAACCTAGGTGATGATTTAACTATACACAATTATATAAAACATGAAATTAATAATATAAAAAGATTAGGGTTATTAGAAGACCTTAATGAAGATGATATACAAGCAAACCCCAAGTATATATCCCTAAATGCTTCCATAAAACCCTAACATAACCAAGAAAACCTTAATTCTTCCTTTACTTGCAAAACCCTTTTAACCACTTAACCAAGCTTCCATAACTCTATGAAGCACCTTAGATATGATAAGTAACAACCCTTAAATATTTGTACTATCTTAGAAATCAAATTTGCAAAGTATATGTATGTGTGATGGGTATGTTGTAGGTTTTGGGAGAGAAAAGAGATGAAATGTGTTTAGTTTTTGCTTGGAAATGTTAAGTGTGTGTCTCTTCTACTTTATGACCAATATATATAGTGAGACATAAACTAGAATACCATTTTATCAAAACCAACAAAGGTTTTGGTGTGTCTCATTTGTGTGTTCGGTTACGGAAGCCAAGCGGATAAAGGAAAAGGTTTAAAAATGGTTTAGGGCTAGGTAGATTTAGGAGCATGTCATACATTGTCTTTGCTTTATGTAAGTAATGAAAAGACCTTACTAACATGCTTGGTTACTTGGTCTCCTCTTGGTCTTGTGGTCTTGTCGTGAGTTTAAGCACAAAGGGAGACAAAAGATGGCCAAAAGGTAGTTGTTTGATCAATTGGTTAATAACAATGGTTGTTTAATAGTGTTAGTAGAGGTATATGATTTAATTTCAAGTATAGTAAGTGTATGTATGCATGATTTTTGGTTAGGGGCTGAATTGGACAAGAGTTTATGAGGTTTTTTGGGTATTATGTGTATTAGTGGGTATTTGTAAAAGTGTAGGTGGGTTTATGGTTTGCCATGCATGCAAAAGTGTAGTTTTATTGCGTTACGTAAACGTTTTACGTCAATAAAAATAAAAAGCGTAAAGTTATAAATTATCATCCTAATAACTTTATAGCACTTACTTGACGTAAACATTTATTTGTTTGATGCCCGTTTACATTAAATGCTTATTTTTAGTTTACGCGGTTTAACTTACGCGATTTAAATAAAAAGTAAACGCGCAATAGCCTAAAAATAAATATTGGAATAAATGAAGTCATAAAATGACCTGAAAATGCAAAATGTTACATCACTCTTACTGTGTTGTCTGCTTTGAGACGCTCCGGTAATGAGAACAGCTAGTGCAGCTGCGAAACCCTATCAAGGAGATTCTCTTGAATTCTACCTGATCACAGGCAATATTTATTCTGATTAACGGGGAATAGTGGTTATTGAAATCGTATTTGACAAAGTGACAAAGACACTTTTATCCATATATGCTATTTATCACTAACCCATTCATGCAGGTTTCCTGACGGCGACAGCAGTTAACTGATGACAAGTCGAAGTCAATGCCACATGCTCAAACCTGATCGACATATGTAAAGACATCATGAAAGCTCAAGTACATGTTTCAAAAGACTTCTGCTACTCTGATACCGCACATCTTCCTTGAAATGACAAAGTATTAAAGTTAAAGATTTTCAAGAAAGATGACCTTTTTAAGCTTTCAAGACAAAGAAAGGTATGAGCATGTCGATCCGAAAGTCACAAGTTCACAAGAAGGCAAAAGATTACAAGATGGCAAAAAGAGATTATGCTTGGTTGATGATCTCAAGAAGCTCAAGATCACATACAAGTCAAGTTAAAGAAACAAGCTCAAGCCTAAAAGTCTAAAGATAACTACTTCACATTCACAAGATAAAGATCAAAGAAATCAAAACTACGAGCAAAGATTGAAGACATTCTTAAAATGCTAAGCTTTGGTTTTTGCAAATTGGAGTGATCTCCCTTAGGGGTAGATTGTTAGAAATGCGAAAAAGTCTCGGTCACTTCCAATATATCATTAAGTAGCTCGTAGTATAATATTTGGAAACTAGCTAAGCTAACCGGGTCAACATAAGAATACCCCTTAGGTTGACCGGCCAATGTAAGGGTATAAATACCCTCTCCATGCCTTGGAGAGGGTGGTTGGTTCATTTTATACATACATATTTCTTTCTCTCACTAAGTGTTCTAACCCACTCTTTCTCTCTCTAGAACTTCCTCTCTTTTAGTCATCCGTGATTGTATGTTTGATATCATACAGCGTTGATGATGTTGCTAGACTATTCGTCAATGTTAGTATGTTATATTCTATGACTGACATTCACAAGTGGGAGTTGTTGGTTTGTGCTCATGTCATACAGATATTTATACGGCTAGGAATACGTGAGCCTACGGGGTCACACACGTATACACTTAGATATCACTCTATCGGTATATGTATAATAATATAAGCGTATATTTATTATATATGTATTAAATACTCAATTAGTGTATATAATAATATAAGTGTATATTCATTATATATATTAATATACTAACGGTAGAATACTTAACGGTAGTTAAGTAGTTCATTAACTAGTTTACGAATAATTAACAAAAGGCCGCTTAATTAATATGTAATGTACATATTTAATTAACGAAGTCAAAAATTCAACATCAAGGGTGTTGGATTTGTGATGGGGACGACCATAAGAGGGTAAAGAAGAACAAGGAGTTTATCCCACATCGGTGGGAGAGGTAAACTTGGGAGCACCTTTTTGGATATAAATAGAGGGTCCCTAAGCCTTATTTATCATCTCTTCTCTTCTTCTCCTCTTGTAGTCGACGAAACTAACACCCCTACGGGAAAGGTGTTTTGAGTTCGACTATTTATAGTATTCTTAATCGTTGGTTCGTGGAACTAGCATTCGGGTGATATTGGTTAACGTGTAGTATGGATATAAACACTAGGAATGTTTGCTACTTTAGCGTCTCGATAGAAGGGTTTTGGTTTCGCATGTTTAACACACATACATGTACTCGAAGAAGTCTCGTTTCTTCACTAGCTTGGTTGCTAGAGGTACGTTTTTCCGTTTATGTTTTATGTTAATTATAGTTGCTATATGAGTTTATTTCCTGCTGCGTAGCTCGTATAATATTAATTTAATATTAGGTTATTTAGATAACGATTTCCAACAAACTCTTGACCGCACCTACGTGCTTTTTCAGCTTCAAGCTGAATATACTCTGACATAGTGATGTCGGGGTCGTCCATTTCCTGTAATAAATTGGCTAGGAAAGAAAAAGGTCAAATAGACTAATACGTCGTATCGATGTTTGGAGTCGAATACATTGTATTGGGTTATAAACTTTTATACGCCGTATTAAGTATTCGACTCAGAAAGTTATAGCGAATTATAATAATGCATAAAAAACACACAAACACACAATATGCAAAAATATACAATGCATAAAATCAAACTCATACAAATATGCAAATTAATCTAAACTAAACTAAATCTAAACTAAAAAACTAATGAAGAAAATAATTAAACAACTTCACTATCTGGCAACGGCGCCAAAAACTTGATGTGTAGTTGTCTAAGTTAATATATCTAATTTATGTTAAACCTATGCTTGAACCTAATTCTAACGTGAAGGGGGTTTCAGTCTGAGTGACTGGCACGGGTTTTAGTGGTAACTTAAACCTACTTTAAACATAATAACACACGCAAGCAGATAATCAAAAGATAGAAGAGCGGTCAAGCCAATTATAAGGAGACTATATTAACCATGGTTAATCCAATTAAAACACAGGTTTGTTTATTAGTGCAATGATTGACTTATCTCGAAGGGCATATCATTCCTAGATTTAGGTGTACTTCTTCCTAAAACCTAGACACGCTAATTCTGTCCTAATTAAACGCATCCGCATAAAGCAATCTTTGTTGATTATAATCTATCTTAGGAGATTAATAATGGTGATCTTCTTAAACTCTAGCTCAACGAGACTTTACTAACTTACTGCTTAATGGCTCTTTATATACTAGTAGTCTACTGTCCAAGTCCTTACCAAGAGAATCAGAACATCATTTGTTGAACCCAAGTCACCTGCTAGTCTAACTTGTTCACTAAAGCAATGGCAAGGATAGGTTATTATTTTGATCTTATGATTCTAGATATATAAATTGCATATATGTAGAGTTATCCCGGCATCTAGCTTGCATGATATTTTGCATTCCTAGATCTAGTTGAATGATAGGTCGCATACTTAAGCACGTAAACTAGTATAAATTGATAAACATAATGAACAATCAATGATAAATTAAGCAATCGAGATAAACAAACCAAACATTTAAATCTTTATAAACATGGCTAATACCTAAAGGTATTAGCCCGTAACCATTGAAAGAAATACAAGAATAATAATATGTCGGTAACCCAAAATCACTTCACTTCATATTATGAACAAGAAAAGTAGGAAGAAACTAGGAAGAATGTAGAGAGAGAAAGTAGTGAGAGAAAGTAGAGAGAAAATGGAATGGTTGATTAACTTGCAAAGATTACAAATGAGACCAACACCCTCTCCATCCTTGGAGAGGGGTATTTATAGTTAAAACCAAGAGGCTTTCATGCCTTGGTGTTTCTACAGGCCAGGCTTGGGATTACTTGGGCTTTCGTCCGATATACGTGACCGATTAGATTACATAAAGAGCCCGTTTACCCGTCTAGCCTATTACAACGTATAATTAATTAATGACCGAGACCTAATATAATTAATGAACGAACTTCCTTGTTCGACTCAATATTTTGAGGCTAACAATCTCCCCCGAAGTGAGTTCATTGTGACACTCCTTCGTGAGATCAATGAGATTGCTTTTGTCGTTGAGCTCTTATGATCTTTGTCTCTGTCTACGTTGTAGGTTTGTTCCTTCATGCTTTGTGATCTTTGATCTTGAGCCTTTGTCATTATCTTTTGACTTCGTCTTTTTCGTCCGAGATCTTTAAATCTTTATCCTTCCATCTTGATCGTCTTTGCCACCTTGCAATCTTGTGTCTTGACCAACATGCTCATACTTTGCATCATCTTGAAAGCTTGCTAACAATCTCCCTTGATAGACTTGATATCTTTGAAGGAAGATCTTGTATATCAGAGTTTGTGCGGAAGTCTTTGTCTTTAATTCTTGAGCTTTCATGATTCTTGAATCTTGATGCTTATAGTATGTCTTTGTAGTTTGAGCATGAGCATGTGGTAATGAATCCGACTTCAGCTGGAATGAGGCATCACCATCTCCATCTTTATGTATCCTGAAATAAAACAGTTAGCAATAAAGCGTGTGGACGAATATGGCTTTGTCATTCGTCCGGATTTGGTTAGATTAACCTCCGGTTCCGTAGGACCATTTTACAGTATAAATACTGTACCTGTGATCAGGTAGATTCAAAGAATCTCCTTGACAGGGTTTCCAGCTCAAAGCGTAGGATCTTCTAACACAGATGTATTAGATTTACCATGCTTGCTAGTTCTCATTACCGGAACGTCTCAAAGCAGACAACACGGTAAGAGTGAATCAGATAGTTACTATCTTTCTGATTAAGCCGTCAATTCATTTCCTGGAACAAGTTTGATTCACATTGAATCGCACCATCGTTTCTTTCCAGTTGACACAAGTTTGATTCATATAGAATCTCGCAAGTCACCTACCAAGAGCTTGTTTGATGTTGGCTCAAGCAAGATTTCCATCTTCATCGTGAGTACATAAGTATCACTCGGATGTTCTGGCATAATCACAAGGATAATGCGTAGGACTCTTGTTAACAGCTTGTGAACTAATTGGTGTTCAACAAGTGTTAGTAATGTAATGTGTCCTAATGAGATTTATTTATAGATCTCCTGGCTATAGACTCGATTAGTATGTTTTGGTTTTAGTAATCGGAGGCTGGAGCAGACTGCCACCTATTCAATATCAACTATCTCAGAGTGAGAACGTCAATAGAAGTCATGTGTATCTCTGTGACAAATGAGACAAGTTTCTGTTGAGAGAAAACCGAATGGCTGGGAAGGGTTGTGCATTGCATCACTAGGTCCATGATGTCGTCTTCAATGTCAGCAATCAACATTGTGATTCTAACAGCATATGTATTGACCCGGTTTCTGCCTAAGTTGTGTGGAGGGCTTCTTTCTTTAGACCTTGTATCCATACATTTCTTTTTAATTCTCCAACCCCTTCAATGCTTACCAAGATGTCATTACTAACACCTTGTTGTGATTGTTCCAGTGTTAGCTCAATCTTAGTCGGCATTCTTCCCTTATACACATTCATCTCCAATCATACCTAAGGACTGCTATTTCTAACTATGGAGTGTCCTTGGGTAGATCCCTCCGGTTCTGGTTGGATCATAGGACAAATACCTAACCTTACCACCTTATGACTTCAGAATTGTCGTGAAATAAGATGTTGTAGGGTATGAGATCGTAACCATAAAACCTTTTTCGAAGAGTATCAAGCACTTTGAGTCGATAAGATCACTTATTATTTTCAAGATCACATTTTAAATACATTTCTCCCCTTATTTTAAATACTAATTCACTTAGTTTTTGAAATACTTTGTGATTAAAATTTGTCTTGAAATACCATGGGGAAAACTTTTATTTAGCATGAATTACATGGAACATAAACTTTCTCCCCCTCGATTTTACATATGTTTGACACCAAAAACAATGATACCAAGTTGTAAAATGAATATAAAATTGAGGGTTAGCATTGTTGAGCACACAATTTTGAAAGATTATGAATTGTCATTGAAGAATTCTTGAAAAATTGTGCTCAACCACCTAATCATCTTATAACAATCAATCTATTTAATAGTCATTATTATTCCGTAGATGTTATTAAGACCTTTTATAATGTGTTGAATACATAAGAATTGTCATGTTATGATGTATCCAACAATCATTAAAACATTGTTTTTCAGAAAAACTCCCCCTCAAACTTTGACTCATTTAAAAAATGACACCAAATGTAGAATAATTGTCTTGTAAAACAATATGAGGGATGGAGTGTTGAACACACAATTTTGAAAGATTTTGAATTGTCATTGAGAAATTCTTGAAAAATTATGTTCAACTTTTTGAAAAACCAAATGTTAGAAGACTTCTCTTCTAACGCTAAGGATAAGCGCACTTATGCGTACACTCTCCTTTGTCGTTCGGGTCCGAGTTGCAATCTGAGAGTGATTACAAGTCATAAAGAAAAATTAGAAATGACATGTTTTGAAAGCATTTGAAACTCCTGTTCGAACTTCATTTACACGCCCGTGTCGATATTAATCAACATTTCTAGGTACGTAAATGTTATCGATTCCAAGAGACATGTCGAGAAGAATATTTTTTGAAACATTTTCTGATTTTTTGATTTTGTATTTTCTTTTTGAAATTTTATATTTTTGTATTTTTCTTTTTTCAAAAATATGTACATGTTGATGTTTGATGAAGTATCAAGCAGATTCTTTTGTCAGAACCTCCAGTTCTGCTGGAGTCAAACATCTCATACCAATTCGTCTGACGAGATACTGAAACCTTTCTTCGGGAAGGGCTTTAGTAAACATGTCAGCCAATTGGTATTCAGTTCTGACAAAGTACAATTCAATTATACCGTTTTCAACCTGTTCCTTGATGAAATGATACCGAGTATGGATGTGCTTGGTACGGGAGTGCTACACGGGGTTGCATGAGATTGCTATGGCTGACTGAGAGTCGCAATACAATGGTATTTTGTTGTAGTTGAAGCCATAATCTTGAAGTTGTGTCCTCATCCACATTACTTGAGCACAACTTGCAGATAACGCCACGTATTCAGCCTTTGCGGATGACATTGCAGTACAGTCTTGCTTCTTTGACATCCAGCTGACTAACTTATCACCTAGGAACTGTATTCCTCTGGAAGTGCTTTTGCGAGTATCAACGCAACCGGCATGATCGGCATCTAAAAAAGCTGTTAGATCTAAGCTAGAACCCTTTGGATACCAGAGTCCCATGTTAATGGTACCTCTTAAGTATTGAAAGATCTGTTTAACCTTTTTGAGGTGTTTTTCAGTCGGTCTTGCTTCATAGCTTGCACAATAACAAACTACTTGCACTATGTCTGGTCGACTAGATGTCAGATACATGAGTAACCTGATTTTACTATGGTAGTCAGTTTGGTCTACGGGTTCACCACTTAAGTCTGCATCTAATTTAGGTTTCGTAGCAATTGGTGTACCAATGCTTTGTCCTTTTTCCATACCATGTTTTTTAAGAATCTCTAAAGTATATTTGGCCTGATTGATAAAAATACCGTGTGGGGATTGGTGGATCTGAAGTCCTAAAAAGAATTTCATTTCCTCCATTAAGAATTTCATTTCAAATCTACTGTGCATTAATTTTTCAAATCGTTTAGAAAGTTTTGGGTTTGTGGAACCAAAAATAATGTCATCAACGTAAATTTGCACAAGTAGAATGTCCTATCCGTATTTTATCATGAATAGGATTGGGTCAATGATACCTTTAGTAAAACCTTTGGAAATCAGGAATTTTGAGAGTCCATCATACCAGGCTCTTGGAGCTTATTTTAATCCATATAGAGCTTTCCTTAGACGGTAAACTTTTTCTGGATGATCAGGATCAACGAATCCGTCTAGTTGTGCAACATAAACTTCCTCCTTCAATGGACCATTAAGAAACACCGTTTTCACGTCCATCTGATAATTTGGAAAAGACTTGTGTGTAGCATATGCGACAAAAATCCTGACAGCCTCCAAGCGAGCAACTGGAGAAAATGATTCTTCAAAATAAATACCCTCTTCCTGAGCATAACCCTTTGCTACAAGTCGTGATTTGTTGCAAATTACAGTTTGGTCTTCATTCTTTTTGTTTTTCCATAACCACTTTAGCTTGATTATGTTCTTGTCAAAAGGTTTGTCAACGTGTTCCCAGACTTGTAGTATGTCAAACTGATGAAGTTCTTCCTGTATTGCTTCTATCCATGCAGAATCAGCCATTGCATCCTTAATGTTTTTTGGTTCAACAATACTCACGGTGAGTGCGAACATACACATTTCAGGATCTATTGTAAGTTGTCGTCTTGTTTGCACTGGCTTGGATGGATTGCCATGAACTTGGGTTAACGGGTGATCTTTTGTCCATCGGTATTCGGAATCTTAAGGTTGATTGAAGGTATGTACATTTGAAGTACCAATATTGTGTGAGGAAGACTCAGCATTTTCTTGTACCGGTGTACATAAAGGATTGGTAAATTCTGCTTGATTATCGTTGTTTTCCTCAGCATGAACATTTGTAGGAGTTGATGTTTCTGATGTAGGGTGAATATTCGTTGAAGGGTGTGTGTCTTGTGGAGCAGAATTATTGGTGGGAGAAGAAGACTTATTGACACGAGAAGTACCATCATAGAAAAATTCATCATATAAAGGGCCGAAAAGAAGATCCAACTCCTGTTGTGATGGAACTGTTGTATCTGCTGAAGGAGAAACATTTTGTAGTTCTGGTACGGGGTCAGGGTGGTCATAATCTGACGGCTTTTGTCGTTGGGGAACGAGGCCTGAAGTGTCATTAGCAACAGACGTCTCGTAGTTAAACGACACTCGAAACCGAAAACACAAAAATTACTTAAACGTGTGATTTTAGTTTGGTTACTTATAAGATATAGACTCGTTCGGTTCTTAAGTAAAACAACTAGTTCGGTTCGTATATAAAAAAACTAGATCGGTTGATTTAAACTTTGCTTGTTCGGTTCCTCTTAGAATTTCACTCGTTCGGTTCTCAAGTAAAACAGCTAGTTCGGTTCGTATATAAAAAAACTAGATCGGTTGATTTAAACTTTGCTCGTTCAGTTCCTCTTAGAATTTCACTCGTTCGGTGAACAAAGAGTGAAACTCATTCGGTGGATGAAGGATTTGCTAGATCGTTTCACAACTAGATCGGTTGAGTTCGTTCGGTGCTTCTTGACATGTGACTAGTTCGGTGCTTGACAAACTTGACTAGATCGGCTGTTGAAACAAATGAACTCGTTCGATTTCTAAATATTAAACTCGTTCGGTTCACACAAGAATAAGCTAGTTCGGTTCCTTAAAGTGTTTACTAGATCAGTGATTGAAGCTTGAACTCGTTCGATGTCCTTCACAAAAACCAAAAACGCACAACCCCTTGTTGTCTTTGCCTCAACTGATGCGACCAAAAAAACCCAACTTTTTGGACCACAACACTAACCAACAAAATGTTCTGGCCTTCCTCTATGTTTGACCAAAGTGTGTAGATACTATAAATAAGCCAAATCAAAACAAAAAAAATATGCCGAATAATAAGCTCAACAAAAATGACCACAAAACAAATCACTAAAACCACCCGTGGCGAGTGATACCAAATGTCGGAACCCAAAATCACTTTCACTTCACCATTGATACAAGAAAAATAGATAAGAGAAAAGGAAGAATTGTAGAGAGAGGTTGGAGAGAATTTTAGAGAGAGAAAAACAAGAGTTGGTTAATTCATACAAGTGAAAAATAACAAATGAGAATCAACACCATTTTCCATAGTGGAAAATGGTTTAAATACCCTAATGAGCCATGGGCTTTCTAGGTGGGATGGGCTTGGGATTGACTTGGGCTTAGGCCCATTACACATACAATATTAGATTACTAAATAAGCCCTTTTACCCGTCTAGCCTATTACAACATATAATTAATTAAGTGACCGAGACCTAATATAATGAACGAACTTCCTTGTTCGACTCAATATTTTGAGGCTAACAATCTCCCCCGAAGTGAGTTCATTGTGACACTCCTTCATGAGATCAATGAGATTGCTTTTGTCGTTAAGATCTTGTGGTCTTGGTCTCTGAATTCGTTGTAGGCTTGTTCCTTCATGCTTTGTGATCTTTGATCTTGAGCCTTTGTCATTGTCTTTCGACTTCGTCTTTATGTCCGAGATCTTTAAATCTTTTCCTTGCTTGTCTTGATCATCTTTGCCACCTTGCGATCTTGTGTCTTGACCAACATGCTCATACTTTGCATCATCTTGAAAGCTTGCTAACAATCTCCCTTGATAGACTTGATATCTTTGAAGGAAGATCTTGTATATCAGAGTTTGTGCGGAAGTCTTTGTCTTTAATTCTTGAGCTTTCATGATTCTTGAATCTTGATGCTTATAGAATGTCTTTGTAGATTGAGCATGAGCATGTGGTAATGAATCCGACTTCAGCTGGAATGAGGCATCACCATCTCCATCTTTATGTATCCTGAAATAAAACAGTTAGCAATAAAGCGGGTGGACGAATATGGCTTTGTCATTCGTCCGGATTTGGTTAGATTAACCTCCGGTTCCGTAGGACCGTTTTACAGTATAAATACTGTACCTGTGATCAGGTAGATTCAAAGAATCTCCTTGACAGGGTTTCCAGCTCAAAGCGTAGGATCTTCTAACACAGATGTATTAGATTTTCCATGCTTGCTAGTTCTCATTACCGGAACGTCTCAAAGCAGACAACACGGTAAGAGTGAATCAGATAGTTACTATCTTTCTGATTATGTCGTCAATTCATTTACTGGACCTTTATCGATATCCAATTGACACAAGCTTGATTCATATAGAATCTCGCAAGTCACCTACCGCGGTGCTGTTTGATAATGACACTGGAAGGATTTCCATTCGTCATTGTGAATACTAACGAGTATCACTCTGAATGTTCTGGCAGTATCACTCTGAATGTTGTAGGGTATGAGATCGAACCATAAAACTGTTTCTAAATAGCACTTTGAGTCTTTTAGATCACATTTTAATTACATTTCATATCCCTTATATAAATTCTAAGTCACTTAGATTTTGAAATACTGTGTGATTAAAATTTGTCTTGAAAAGGCCATGGGGAAATATGTTGAAGCTTAGCATGAATTATTTGGAACTAAACTTGCTCCCCCTTAATTTTACATATGTTTGACACCAAAAACAATGATACCAAGTTGTAAAAGGAATATAAAATTGAGGTTGAACACTTAGTCATCTTATAACTGTCATTCTATTTAATTGTCATTATTATCTTGTTGTTATTAAGAGACTTTTTGGGAATGGTTTGAATACATAAGAATGGTGATGAGATGATGTATCAAAACTCATTAAATGTTGTTTTTCGAAAAACTCCCCCTTGAAAGATGAAGTGTTAAACACACAATTTTGAAAGATTATGAATCGTCAGTGAGAAATTATTGAAAAATTGTGTTCAACATTTTGAAAAACATCATGTTAGAAGACTTCTCTTCCAACTCTAAGGGTAAGCGCACTTATGCGTACACTATCCTTTTTCTTGAGCTCAAAACTTGTAAATGTCATTAAGAACAGCTCAAGACCGAGAAAAAGTTGAATTTCTCGATTGTGAGGGATAAGTTATCTTTATAGAAAAGCTTTCCTTTATTTTGAAGTTCCGTGTTACGTACTGATATTAGCACATAAGCCTAACAAGTAAAAATTAGAAAATGACATGGTACTTAAAAGCTATAGAAAACAACCAGTTCAAACTTAATTTACACTCCCCGTGTCGATGTTAATCAACATTTCTAGGTACGTAAATGTTATCGATTCCAAGAGACATGTCGAGAAGAATAGTTTTTTGAAACATTTTCAGATTTTTTGATTTTGTGTTTTTTTTTGAAATTTTATATTTTTGTATTTTCTTTTGTTTCAAAAAATATAACATGTTGATGTTTGATGAGTTATCAAGCAGATTCTTTTGTCAGAACCTCCAGTACTAGCTGGAGATCAAACATCTCATACCAATTTTTCCTGCAAATACTGAAACCTGATCTACAGGAAGGCATTTTAGTAAACATGTTCAGCCCAATTTGGTATCCCAGTCATGTAAGTACAATCATTTATACCGTTTTCAACCTGTTCGCTTTATGAAAGTATACGATATGGATGTGCTTGGTACGGGAGTGCTGCACGGGTTGCATGATATTGCTATAGCTGATTGAGAGTCGCAATACAACGGTATTTTGTTGTAGTTGAAGCCATAATCTTGAAGCTGTATGTCCGCATCCAGCATTTACTGAGCACAACTTGCAGATAACTTCCACGTAAACAGCCTCCAGCGGATGACATTGTCAGACAGTTTGCTTCTTTGACATCCAGACTGACTAGCCTTATCACCTATGGAACTAGTATATCCTCCAGAAGCGCTTTTGCGAGTATCAACGCAACCGGCATGATCGGCATTTGAAAAAGATGTTAGTTCAAAGCCAGAACCCTTCGGATACCAAAGTCCCATATGAATGGTACCTCTTAAGTATCGAAAGATCCTTTTAACCTCTTTGAGGTGTTTTTTTCATCGGTCTTGCTTGATATCTTGCACAAAATCAGCACAATTTGCACAATGAGTCTGGTCTACTAAATGTCAGATACATGAGTGACCCGATTTTGGCTACGGTAAAATCAGTTTGGTCTAACGGGTCACCACTCAGTCTGCATCTAATTTAGGTTTCGTAGCCCATGTGTACCAATGCTTTGTCCATTTTCCATACCATGTTTTTTCAGAATCTCTAAAGTATTTTTGCCTGATTGACAAAATACAGCATGGGGATTGGGTGGAGTACAGATAGTCCTAAAAAGAATTTCATTTCCACCCATTAAGGACAACCTCTAATCTACCGGTGCATTAATTTTCAAAACGATTTGAAAATTTAGGGTTTGTGGAACCAAAAATAATGTCATCAATGTAAATCTGCACAAGTAGAAAGTCCTCACCCAGTTATTTTATCGTAGAGATAGGGTCGGTCAATGATACCTTTAGTAAAACCTTTAGAAATCAGGAATTTTGATAGTTCATCATACTAGGCTCTCGGAGCTTGTTTCAATCCATATAGAGCTTTCCTTAGACGGTAAACTTTGTCTGGATGATCAGGATCAACGAATCCGTCTGGTTGTGCAACATAAACCTCCTCCTTCAATGGACCATTAAGAAATGCCGTTTTTACGTCCATCTGATAAATTAGAAAAGACTTGTGTGCAGCATATGCGACAAAAATCCTGACAGCCTCCAAGCGAGCAACTGGAGCAAATGATTCTTCGAAATCAATACCCTCTTCCTGAGCATAACCCTTTGCTACAAGTCGTGCTTTGTTGCGAATTACAGTTTGGTCTTCATCCTTTTTGTTTTTCCATAACCACTTTAGCTTGATTACGTTCTTGCCAAAAGGTTTGTCAACGAGTTCCCAGACTTGTAGTCTGTCAAACTGATGAAGTTCTTCCTGCATTGCTTCTATCCATACAGAATCAGCCATTACTTCCTTAATGCTTTTCGGTTCAACTATACTCACGGTGAGTGCGAACATACACATTTCAGGATCTGTTGCAAGTTGTCGTCTTGTTTGCACTGGCTTGGATGGATTTCCACGAACTTGAGTTAACGGGTTGACTTTTGTCCACCGTATTCTGATGTTAGTTGAGTGAGAGGTATGCACATTTGAATTACCAATATTGCGTGAGGAAGACTCAGCAATTTCTTGTACCGGTGTACAGAAAGGATTGGTAAATTCTGCTTGATTATCGTTGTTTTCCTCAGCATGAACATTTGTTTGAGTTGTCGGTTCTGATGTAGGGTGAATATTCGTTGAAGGGTGTGTGTCTTATGGAGCAGAATTATCGGTGGGAGAAGAAGACTTGTTGACACGAGAAGTACCATCATTGAAAAATTCATCGTATAAAGGACCGAAAAGAAGATCTAACTCCTGTTGTGATGGAACTGTTGTATCTGCTGAAGGAGAAACATTTTGTAGTTCTGGTGCGGGGTCAGGGTTGTCATAATCTAACGCCTTTTTTGTTGGGGAATGAGGCCTGAAGTGTCATTAGCAACAGACGTCTCTAACATCTCTTTGATCTCATCAAATCTGAGATGGATGGATTCAACTATCAACCTTGTTCTCTTGTTGTAGACACGATATCCCTTTGACTGAGTGGAGTATCCCACCAAAATGCACGGATCCCCTTTTTCTTTCATCTTATCCAAATTTTCACCATCTCTTGTTAAGTAACAAGTGCAACCAAAGATGTGAAGGTGTTTAATTGAGGGTTTTCTGTCATTAATGATGTGATATGCCGTTTTCTTATGAGTTAGGATGATGATTGATCTGTTTTGAGTATATCATGCGGTTGTAATTGCTTCAGCCCAAAAGAATAAAGGAAGTTTAGAAGTCGATAGCATCGTTCGAGTAGCCTCAACGAGAGTGCGATTTTATCTTTCGACAACGCCGTTCTGTTCAGGTGTTCGAGGAGTAGAGGTTTGATGCTCAATTCCTTTTTCTTTGAAGAATGCATGGAGTGTCTTGTTTAAGAACTTCGTGCCTCTGTCAGTGCGAACAGAAATTACAGGGGCTTGAAGATTTCTTTGGATCATCGTGAGAAAGTCTTTTAAAACTTCTAGTGTTTCATCCTTGGAACGTAGAAAGAGAGTCCAAGTGTATCTGGAGTAGTCGTCGACAATTACCAGAATATATTTCTTCCCATTTATACTAGCAACCCGCATTGGACTACATAAGTCCATATGAAGCAAGTTTAACCGTCCTTTTGTACTTGGAACAGTCTTTGACTTGAATGAGCTTCGTTTTGCTTTACTTACTTCACAAGAGGAACATAGTTGATCCTTGACATACTTCAGTTTCGGTAAACCAATCACAATATCTTTCTTTGAACGCAAGTTGATGTAGTCGAAGTTGAGATGAGAAAGTCTTCGATGCCATAACCATGCTTGAGTTGGGGATGCTTTAGCCATAAGACAGATTAGAGTTGTTGAAGTTGTTTCTTGAAGAGAAATTGTATAGAGATCAGATCCACGATTACCAGTTAGTAAGTCGTTTCCATGAAGATCTCTAACAAAACATGTAGATTTCCGAAATGCAACCTCCAAATCCGCATCACAGAATTGACCAACAGAGAAAAGATTATGATTGAGATCTTCGACGTAGTAAACCCTTTTGATCATGATATTTCCTTGAACCAAATCTCCATAACCAAGAATTGGACCAAATTGATCAATGCCAAAATGAACGGTACCCAAGTATTTTCAACAAAATTGCACAGCAGAGATAGATTTCCCGTCATGTGCTTTGTACATCCAGAGTCAACAATGAATAGGATGAGTTGTACAATTGGTATGTGCTTAATTACACATACCTTTTACCTTTAAAAACAAGCTAAAATAACCAAAAACGGACTTAAAATGCCAAATATATGCTTGTTTTGCTAATTGTATTGTGCAGGAACGGATAACTAAGAAAAGGACGAAAAACAAAGCCAAAACGACAAAACCGGACTCGGAATGGAAAAGACTGTGAAAGACAAAGCCAAATCAAAGCCGAAAAGTCAATCAAGTCAAAAAGTCAACAGAAAAGTCAACTGGTCAAAGTCAAAGTCAACTCAAGTCAACCCCGAGGCCAAAAGTCAAAGAAATATAAGTTTAGGGACTGAAATTGTAAATCCCTAAACTTATATATAAAGAAGAAAAGAGAAAAAAAGAAGAGAAGGGCCAAATTGCCATAAATGCAAAGTTACACCACAAGGGCCAAAGCTGGCAAGTCCAAAGTTATGTAACACCAAGGACGAGTATTGCAATTACACATATAACTCTTGGGGACTTGTTTTGCCAAGTCCCCAAAGTTATAACCACACAAGGACCGTGGCTGCAAAGCCTATTATAACCTTGGAGGGTTAACTTTGCCAAGTTTCCAAACTTATACCCTGTCACTCTCTTTTTTATACAACTTCTTTTCCCGCCTTTGTTTTTCCCCCCAAAAACACAACTCACGGGTGTGTTAACCCGTTTTTACCCTGTGTTTCTTCTCCACCACCATGGGTACTCACCTCCCCCCTCCTCCACTAACTTTCCCAGCTGTGAGATTGCCAAGTTGGCAATCCCACATCTCCCCAAGCATTTTTCGACGACCAAGATTGATTTTTGATGAGATTGAAGGGCTAGGATGTGTTTGCTTTCCCCCTCTCACACAACTAACACAAGGACTCAGCTATAAAAGAAGAAGAAGACAGAAGAACAAAAAAGTAGCAAGTTTTAATTTCAGTTTGTAATTTTTTTTCGTAATTTTAAGCATTTTTCTCAAGTTTTTTAGCAATTAGCTTTAAGCACTTGTACTCTCTTTCTTTCAGCTTGTACTTCTTCATTTGAGAAATAATATTCAGTTTTCAAAGTTTACTTGTTCTTTGTTTTCAATAATAAGCCATTTTTACTTCAATAAGCTCCAATAAGCTCATTTGAGCTTATTCTTGTTAAAAAGCTCAAATTCAGTTAAAGACTTGTCAAAAGTCATTCATTCACTGGTTTTGTTCATTTTATATCAAAATATGAACACTTGAGTTCATTTGATAAAAGTTTGGAGGTTCAAGAGAGTAATAAGCTAATATAGCTTATTTGAGCATTAAGCTCATTGTTTTAGAAGGCTAAGGAGCCATATGTTTCAGTTTTATAAGCCACTCCCTTAGGATAGAGTGGCTTGTTCTGAGACAACAAAAATTCAGGTTCCATACTCTAAATTTCCTATTAGCATTTTATAATCGTTAAATCACTACTTATAATGCCTTGTTCTTCTATGTGCTTTATTCTGTCCAAAATAGCTTAGTTAATATAGAGATTCAAATGTTTAAACTAGTTGTATTAAATTCATTAGCTTTCATCTGCATAAAATCAGTCAAGAGTAAATAAGAGGCTAGCTGATAAACTAGCTTAATTTTTCTGACTAAACTGTAACTTTTAGTGCCTAATAGTTCATTAGGTTAGTTCAGTTGAGTAGCTAAAAGGCTTTAGATAGAATTAGTATTTTTAAATTAGATTTTAAGTCCAAATATAGTTTGACAGTTTTATGGAAAAGGGGTGTTTGAGCATCAGCCCTGAAAAACGGGTCAAAATGGGCCTTTGGCATGGTTTTAGAGGTCAGTAGGGTTAGTATTAGCTTAAGAATTAAGCTTCATTTTAAAGCTGTTTTATAGGTCCGATGTTAAGACTGAAAATTTGTTTTTCAAAGTTTTTTATAAACCATTTTGTTTCGACTGTGACTGTAGAATACAGCACAAGTGCTTAGAATTAGTTAAGCACTTGTGGGTTTGAAGTTTGAGTATAACAAAAGGTGTGTTTTAGTGTGTTTATCAAAAAAGATGTGAGCAAACACCCTTTGGTCTTTTCACTTGGTAAATCAAAACCACCCAAGCCTTGTGTAGTGCGGTTTTAAAAAGCCCACCCACAACCTTTTCAACCCACAAAATTCAGCAAGAAAAAAGGATTTTTAAAAGCAAAAAATTTGTGCACAAGTCCATAAGCTAGGGCACTTTATCTATTTTTAGTTTTCTTTTCAATTTGAGCTTATTTTAAGCTGTCAAATAAGCCCCTTAAGTTTAGCTTTAAATCCTCCCCTGTGCAAAAGGGTAGATTGTAAGCCCTTTTTTTCTTTGTCTTTTAGTGTATATAAGCCCACTTATCTTGGCTTATTTTCAAGAGCATATAAGCCCCTTTTATAGCTTGGAATTTTCAGCCTTTAGTGAGCTTATTTGTTGGCTTATTTTTAAGCCCAAACTCACCCTTTGACTGTTTTTAGCTTGGGATTAGTATAGGAAAGCTTATTTTTCATGTCGGTTTTTTTCCAGCTTATTAGCTTTAGTTTTTAAGCTCATTAGTGCTTAATAAGTCCGCTAGGACCACCTTTTATTTTTTTTAGCCAAAGTCTTAGCTAATTTGTCCAATAACTTAGTTAAGTTTACCTTTAAGACATTTTTAGCCTTCCTTGTCTTCATAAGCTCTTCTCACACTTATTTTCAACCTTAAGCTTAGCCTTTTAGAGCTTATTTAGAGTATTAGATCCACCTTAGCATATTTTCCTCTTTGTTCACAGCATATTTTCGACCCTAAGTCCCAAAAGGACTTGGCTCATTTTTGCTTTTAAGCTTTATAACAAAACTGACAAGTGTAAGAGCATATTTTTAAGCTTATATTATTGCTTTTCATAAAAAGTTGAAGAAGACAAAGTTGTTAAGTCCCCACTAGCTTAACAACCTTGCTCTTTGAGTTTGAAAAAAAAGTGAAAGTCACTTGGCCCGGGGAGCAAGACTCGAACCCGGGACCAAGCGATACGATCCCCTTTTACACACACACTCTACCACTGCGCCCTTGGGTCTTTTTCGTTAAAGACTCAAGGGATTTAATTTATAAGGGTGTTTTGGCTTTAAAAGCTTATAAGACGCAACATCATATTTTTCAGGCCTTATTTTTTAGAAATCTTGTGTATCTTATTTTTCGAAATCAATCATAGTGTAAAGTATTTTGTTGGTGAATTTTTTTAGAAATTTTTCGAAATAGTTTAATATTTTATTTATAAATTAATTTAGTATAAAGTTTATTTTAATTCAATAAAAAAATACAAAAGATTTTCAAAAAAATATTTTACTTTTTTAATGAAAAAATTTCTATTTGTCATATATTTGTAGAAAAAATACAAAAGTTTTCATTTTAAGGTCATTTTCTTTACCAGTATGTACATTTTAAAGAAACGGTCCCCGGGTACGGAATTTGCTTTGACTCGTTTTTGGTCAAACGAACCCTGTTTTTCGGCCTAGTCTTTTCATTCATCGTTATTTGTCCCATAGAGTATTAGAAGTAGAAAAATTCTTACGAGGGTTATTTTAAAGATTTTAGTTTTTTCCCCCTTTGTACGGAGATTCGGCTCTCGTTTTTCAAGTTTACATTTCGTAATTTCTAGGTTTTTCTCATAAACGTTTAGGTCGTTACTATCTAATTTACATTTTTCAACTTCCCAAATTTAATTCCTCCTTCAAACTCAAATCTTCGTATGTATCGATATTCCATTCCAGCCTCGTTGGTGATAAACGCCAGAACATTCTATACAACTTCTCGGGTATCACTCATGACGCTTGTTGATTTTAGAATTATATCTATATTTATTGAAAAATTTTATTATATATCATATATAATATTTGGTGTAAAAACCACCAAACAATTTTTGGCGCCGCAGCCGGGTAGGCTGTGAAGCCGATTTATCGTACGTTTGAAACAATTTGTTTTTTTGAAAATTGTGAATATTTTATTTTAAAAAAATATAAAAAGTACAAAAATATTTTTCATTTTCTTTTAGTATAATTATCAGATAAAAACCAAAGAAAAAAAAACCAAAAATATAAAAACATTGTCCATAAAAAAAGAAATAAAATTCACAAATTGGTAAAATACCAAAATATAATATTCTCAACTGAGGTATTATCATAATAACTTCCGGTGAACTTGTTGGTTCCCAACTCGAACAAAAGATTTAAAAACTTGCCTTTTGACCTTACTACGAACTGCTCACCTTGAAAATTTAAACAAACTTAAAAAGTATGAGGGTATAAGGGGAGGGTGTTTTCCGAGGGAACTACGACCCGAAAGGAGAAATAAGCTTCGCGCTATTCCTACTCCTCCGCTCACCTGTGCGTTTATCTTTTTTGAGTAGCTACCGATTTAAGTAAGTAGATTATTTTGTATTAAGTTGTCTTTCTCATTGAGCCCGTTAAAATCAATTGTGAATAAATCTTTGAAAAACCAAAAAAATTAGTGTAAATTTTCTTTTTGTATTTCTATTTTGTGCATGCGCACTCGATCTCAAGCCCGTATTTCAGTTCCAGAACCTCCTGTCCGTCAGCCTTCTGTTGAATCATCTAATCTTGAGAAACCTGATAATCCTCCCATAGTTACGATGGCTGATAATCGTACTATGGCGCAATTGCTCGAAGCACCCACCGAGGGTTAGAGGATCGTAGTTTATTCCGGAAATCACCGCGAATACTTTGAGTCAAGCATGAGGTTCCCTAAAACTTAATCTTGTCCAAAACAAGCCATTTTTATGGAAATGATAAAGAAGACCAAGGGGGTGGGAACCAACCATCCACATCCGTTATTTCAACAAGATCACTTCTACGATAAGATTCCCGACGTAACCAAATACGTCGGTTTAAGCTTATGCTTTTCCCATTTTTACTCTCGGAAGGGCACCCGGATTATGGCTAAAAAGAACCCCCTCGATCGATTGAAACATGGGATGATCTTGTTTCGAAATTCATTAACAAATTCTTCCCCTCACTCTAAAAACGACAAATCTCAGAAATGAAATCACGAGATTCCGCAAAAATTTGATGAAACTTTTTATGAGGCTTGGGATCGTTATCAATGATCTTTTAAGGATGCCCTCATCATGGTTTTCAGAATTGCATCAACTCGATACAATTCTATAATGCCCTAAACTCAAATGATCGAAGATTCATTGAACCTGCTGGGGGGCCGGTGGTAACTCTTATAGAAAATGCCACGATAATGTTTAAAAATCATCGAGAGCAAGTCCAAAGTTCGTCAATCAAGAAACAAAGCTGTTGTAGCTAAAATGAGTACAAGCTCTTCCACCCCAGCAGTCTCATCTGATGTTGCTGAACTCAAAGACATGGTTCGGGCATTAATTCTCGATAGAAAGAAACCTCCAGCTTCCGCCCCCGTAAAAGCGGTTGAACAAAGTTGTGTAACTTGTGGGGGAGGTCATTCTTATCAAAACAGTCCAGCCACTAACAGCAACATCTACCATGACAATAACCTAGAGTAATGTGTCCCAGGCCCTGGTGCCAATATCACCCAAGCTAAATCTGGTTATCGACCTCCGCTGGTCTCAAATTCAACTTCGACCTCCTGGTTTTCCACCAGTTCAGAATCCTCATGCAAATAGTCAAAACAAATTATCAATCGCGGAATAACTTCAATCAAAAAGAGAAACAACTTCACCAAGGTCAGATTTATCGACCTCCGGTTAATCAACCAGTAGCTCATCAAGGACCTGCTCCTCAGACACACGGTGTGTCAAAAACAGATTTTGAAAGATATGTCACAGCCAATGATGCAGTGTTGAGAAACATGCAAAACCAAGGCAAAACCTGCATCCAAAATGGCAAATATGACTGACATGCTATCAAAATTATAATACAGCTAATACAGCTTCTACTTCCGGTTCTGGAACTCTATCCTGTAACACTGTTACCAACCCAAAGGAAGATTTAAAAGGTATGCACTACCCGAAGTGGGTTACCACCAAGGACCGAAAGCATTAATCATGATGTGCGAGGTGACAAGAGGACAACGACGGCCTCCTCAAATAACGAAAAGGCACCGAAAACGTCCAACCTCCTGTTGTTCAAATTCAGTCTCGTAATCCAAATCCTGAGCCCAATGTTGCTCCTGTTGTTACTCCTGTTGTTACTCCAGTTCCTAAAGCATCAATTCCATTTCCATCAAGAAGAAATGATGAAAGGCGCAAGGAAAAAGCTAACGACCAAAACGAGAAATTCTATGAAATCTTTAGAGATTTGAGTTTCCGAAGATTAGCTTTACGATGCCTTGAAGCCCATGCTCTAAATTTGGGCTTTCAACTTGAAAACCTTAATTGGGGAACAAAGAAAAATTGAGCGAATATGCAAGAACACCTTTGAATGAGAAACTGTTCAGCGGTCATCCTCAACAAAGTTTACCAAGGAAACTATGGAGACCCGCCGATTTCTGATTCCATGTGAATTTACGGGGATTACTACATGCAACGCATTGGCCGATCTTGGTGCGAGCATTAATCTCATGCCTTATTCTGTATGGAAAGATCTCGCTCTTCCCGAACTAACCCCAACTTGCATGACGTTAGAGCTAGCAGATCGTTCAATCACTGAACCAATCGGTATTGCTAAAGACGTCCGTCTAATGGTGGGAAAGTTCCAATTTCCAGCTGACTTCGTAGTTGGTTTGTTGATTTTGAACCAACCCCCGTAGTACCTTAATACTCGGGCGATGTTTTCATGAAAACCAGTCATGCTTGGGGATATATGTATAAAAGGCGAGGATTCACCCAACGTGTTCCCCACGCAAGGAAGCCATACCACATTCAATCTGACCAAACTTCAAAATCCACCAGCTGACTACAACATATGACGGTAAACAAAATCGACGTCATTGATATGGCTTGTGATGAGTATTCCAGAGGTCCTATGATTTTCAAACGAGAAAAAATTCGCGAGTGCAATCCACTTACTCCATATTCTGAGCCCATTGTTTTAACTGCTTCTCAAATCTCACTCCTTTCGGGGACATTGAACTTTCTTTTCATGGAAGAAGCAGCTTCGTTTCTTGCACTATAAGATGATCCAACCTTCATCTGAAGTTTGATCCAACTTATCAGGAATCCTGAGGGGGACAACACTGCTTCAAGAAAGCAATTTTGAACAGTGAACCACTACCCCCCCTCCCAAATCATGAACAATATATGCCTGGAGTTAGGAAAGAACTCAAACTCTGTGAAGCTAAAACCGTTGAATCTTCCGTTGATGAACCTCCCGAGGTTGAACTCAAGGAACTGCCACCCCATCTTGAAGTAGCAATTTTAGAAGGTGATGAGAGAAGAGCTCGGTCAAAATTGCTAAAGACTTAAAAGATGAAGGAAAGTCAGCATTCTCTGAAGGTTCGCAATCCCACAAGCGAGCCATCGCTTGGAAACTCTCCGATATAAAGGGTGTTAGCCTAGAATTTTGTACTCACAAAATTCTAATGGAAGAGGACTACGAACCATCTGTGCAAAGTCAGAGAAGGGTAAACCCAAAAATCCACGACGTTATCAAGAAGGAGGTTGAAAAACTCCTTGACGCTGGATTGATTTACCCCATCTCTGACAGCCCTTGGGTGAGCCCGGTACACTGTGTACCTAAGAAAGGAGGTATGACCGTCATCACAAATGATGAGAATGAACTGATTCCTACTCGATTGGTCACGGGATGACGAGTATGTATTGAATTCAGGAAAACTTAATAGAAGCACCCGGAAAGAACACTTCCCATTCCAATTCATGGACCAAATGCTCGAAGACTAGCAGAAACGAATACTACTGTTTGCCTCGATGGCATCTTCGGGTTTTACTTCATATCCCAATTGACCCAAAAGATCAAGAAAAGACAACCTTTACTTGCCCATACAGAACTTTTGCCTATCGTCGCATGCCTTTTGGGCTATGCAATGCTCCTGGCACGTTCCAAAGATGTATGATGGCAATCTTCCACGATATGATTGAAAAAACGATGGAAGTATTTATGGATGACTTTTCGGTCTTTGGGGACTCTTTCTCTACGTGCCTAGCCCATTTGGAAAAGATGTTGAAGCGGTGTGAAGGACCACCAATTAAGCTTTAAACCTGGGAGAAGAGCCATTTTATGGTAAAGGAAGGCATTGTTACAGGACATAAAATTTCTAAGTCCTGACTTGAGTGATAGAGCTAAGGTCGAAGTAATAGTCTAAACTCCCTCACCCAACTTCTTCAAAGGTGTCCGTAGTTTTCCTTGGCACCCGGTTATTTACAGACGATTCATTCAGGACTTCTCAAAAATGCCCGACCCTATGACTCATTTGCTTGAAAAAAGACTCCATTTTTCTTCTCTGAAGATGAATCGATTCTTAAATACACTCAAAAGAAATAGACTGAGGCTCCGATCATTAATTGCTCCCGACTGGGACTACCCTTTGAACAGATGTGGCGATTCTAGCGACTTCGCAATTTGGGCAGACCACGGCAAATAAAAAACAAGCATTCCAACCTATACACTATGCTAGCAAGACTATGTAAACAAGGCTCAAACGCACTACACTACTACCGAAAAGAATTACTTGCCGTAGTGTAATGCCTTCGAGAATATTCACGTTCATATCTTGTCAAAGTCCAAAAGCATAGTGTATACTTGACCATTCCGCCATCAAGGTATCTCTTTGCCAAGAAGGATGCTAAGCAAGACTCATGCGTTGGATCCATTGCTCCAAAATTTGGATATTGAAATTCGAGACAAAAAGGAGCTAGAATCTCGCCGCCGATCATCCTGTCCAGACTTGAAGAATTCCGCATCAGACAAACCTCTAAACAAAGAAATCAATGGAAACATTTCTCTCGAACTCTTGGTTCTTGTTTGCTGCTTCAAGATCAAAGTACCCCACGGTTGCGCGATTTTGCAAACTATCATGCGGGGAAAATTCCATTATCAGGGAATGACATCCCAACAAAAAAATAAATTCTTCAAGGATGTCAAGCAATATTTCTGGATGATCCCTTTCCAGTTAAGATCTGTGGTGATCAAGTGAAGAAGAATTATTTTTTCTGTCAAGAAGCTTCAGACATTCTCAAAGCTTGCCACAGTGGACGCTACTGGGGACACTATGTGCCATTACACAGCAGAAAAGTTCTTCGATACAGGAATCTATTAGCCCACCAGCTACAAGGATGCTCACTACTTTGTCACCCGTTGTGCATTATGTCAATGTCAAGAAAAATCTACGCAACGAGATGAATCCACAAAACTCCATCCAAGTTTGCGAAATCTTTTTTTTTTTTATTTATTTTTTTTGAATCTGGGGGCATTGATTTTATGGGCCGTTCCCGTCATCAAGAGGGAACAAGTACATACTCGTGGCTGTTGACTACTTGTCAAAATGGGTTGAAGCAAAAGCGCTCCCCACCAATGATGCCCGAGTTGTTTGCAAATTTTTCGAGTTGTTTGTAAATTTTTGAAAACTCTCTTCTCTCGATTTGGTGCACCCCGAGCTATCATAAGTGATCGCGGAACTCACTTTTGCAATGACCAATTTACAAAGGTCATGCTTAAGTATGGAGTAACTCATCGTCTCTCCACCGCATATCACCCACAAACAAGTGGGCAAGTTGAGGTGTCAAATCGTGGTTTAAAGCGTATTCTTGAAAGAACCGTAGGAGAAAATCGTGCCTCCTGGTCGGATAAACTAGATGATGCTTTATGGGCCTTCCGCACAGCTTACAAAACACCCATCGGGTGTACTCCATATAAGCTTGTGTACGGGAAGGCATGTCATCTACCGATCGAGCTAGAGCACAAAGCCTACTGGGCTCTCAAGCATACAAATTTTGATGTTCAAACTGCGGGTGATCACAGGAAAATTCAACTGAATGAATTAAATGAACTTCGTGATCAGGCCTACGAAAACTCTTTGATCTATAAAGAGAAAACCAAGAAGATACACGATGCTAAGATCAAAAACCGCGTTTTCAACGTGGGTGATCGTGTTCTCCTCTTCAACTCTAGACTCAAGATTTTCTCGGGCAAATTAAAATCCCGTTGGTCTGGACCATTCACCATTGTCCAAGTTTTTCCTTATGGCACCGTCGAGTTATCTCAAAACTCCGGGCCCAACTTTAAAGTGAATGGTCATCGTATAAAACACTACTTTGGAGGGGACATACCAACCGAGGTTGTCCCGGATCTCCAAACGTTCCCCATGGACCAATAAATTCGGGGGACGGGTCAAGCGTCGGGACCCTAAACAAGCGCTTCGTGGGAGGCACCCCATGCTTATCAGTAATATGTAATAAATAAGTGTTTTTGTGTGAGAGGCTTTCATTTTCCATTACCCGTGTTTTGTCCATGTTTTGTGTGCTTTGTGTTGTATGTCCAGGATTTCCCGGATTGTGAAGACTCTCTTGCTTGTAGTATCCACATGAGTTTCACATCCTCAGCTTCAGTTTGGGAATCCAGTATCCAAATCTAATCGACTAACGTTTTATCTTTTGGCACACTTCATAAACGGCCTTAGATTTACGTAGGTACCCCTTTGAAACATCGAGGACGATGTTTAGTTCTAGTATGGGGGGATCTTCGATTTGATTTTTGCCTGCAGTCGTTGTTATCACGCAATCCCGTTTTTACCACCAAATTTTTGCAAAAATACCAAAAAAAAAATTGAAAAAATTAAAAAAAAATTTCAAAAATAAAATAAGTGTTTTGTCACAGTTTTGACTTTCCTAATGGGTAGAATGAGAATAATTTTTGACTCGATCGGGCGTGTTGAGCCCTAGCTAGTTCCTCAACTTACCGCTTGTACACAATTCGATTGCTTTGAATTTTTAATAAGGTGAAGAACAAGAGTGATAAAGTATAAGTTATAATTTATGTGCTGAGTCAAGATTTTTCTAAAAAACTTATATGAGCTAACTTGTGGCTTTTTCTCCCATTTTAGCTTCCAATCTCCTAATCATACTTGCTCATTTCGAATTCAACTAAGTGAATCGATGTTTTTTAGAAAAGCTTCCAAATTTGGAACTTGAATCTTTAAAGCAAGATTTTCAGTTCTTAGTAATTTGAAAGTTAAAATCCAAAGAAGCATGAAAGAAAATGAATGCAAAAAATGCATGTATATGAAATTAGCCAAAAAGCATACATTTGATTATATAGATCAAGTAAAAAGAAGTGTCGTGATATCCCAGCTCGCTAGCAACGAGGTAGGGGGTTTTCAAACTAAACATCCCTTTACTTTAGGAGAACTTCGTGTGTTGTGATATCTCACCAGGAAGCGAGGTCTAGGTGAGGGTTCAAACTAAGACACCTATCCTTAGCCATATTAGGAAGAAGGTGTTGTTGTGATTTCCCACTACGCTAGCACGGTGTTTTCAACTAAGAACATCGATCGTTGTTGTGATATCTACTAGAGAGCGAGGCCTATGGTAGTGTTCAAACTAAGCACGCATTCCTAGCTTTAAGAACTTTATGAGTAATAGGTGATGAAAATGTTGCAAAAAGTTCTACCAAGTTAAAATCTCGGCTCTTTAAAATCAAAGTTTACAAGGTCCTTATAAGATGTTGCTTTTGAGTCATGATTCAATCTCGAATTACGACTATGGAAATAAGTTGATCTATGGTTGAAGTTGAAATGAGTACACACAGTTAAATCATATATCCATGTTGGGAGTTAAAAGTTCACAAGTCATAAGTATGAGTGCTTAGCATTTAGACTTATATTGACAAATGATCTTGTTTAATTGCTTGGTTTGGAACTAGTGAAAAATCGGGGACGATGAATTTATCCGTCAGGACATCCGTAGATTATTCTATGGGCGTTTCTCATTCTATGATCCCAATGTTGATATAATAAAGGAAGTCAAACAGGAAGTCGAGAAAAGGAAAATCCAAAAATATTAGGGATAGTTAGTGTATAGATAAAAAACGGTGAAAACGGGACTTGTCGAAGCTATTACTTCTTTAGTTCCCCTTGACGAACACTTTGCTACTTTTCAAGGCAATTAGTTGAGGGGGATTGAGATTCTTAGTTTTCGTTAATGTTTACTTCATAACATTGCGTGAGGACACGGCAATACCTTAGTATGGGGGATTTTGGTATGTGTTTAATTACACATACCTTTTACCTTTAAAAACGAGCTAAAATAACCAAAAACGGACTTAAAATGCCAAATATATGCTTGTTTTGCTAATTGTATTGTGCAGGAACGGATAACTAAGAAAAGGACGAAAAACGAAGCCAAAACGACAAACAGGGCACGAAATAGGAAAGTGTGTGAACGAAGCCAAACGAACCAAAGTCAATCAACGTCCCAAAAAAGTCAACAGAAAAGTCAAACGTCAAATTCAAAGTCAACCCCGACAAATCAAAGTCAAGAGGAAAGTCAAGTTCAGAAGAAATATGACTTGAGGGACTGAATTGCCAATTCCCCAAGGTTATATCCTTAAAGATTAAAGACAAGGCTGATTTTGCAAATTACTTTGAAGTACAAGTGGGGGGGCTAAACTGCCAATTCCCATACTTTATTACACAAGGACCGACTTTGCAAGAACCTTATATGAGTTGAGGGGGCTTTCTTGCCAAACCCTCAAACTCATTTAACCAAAAGGACGAAAAGTGCAAAACTACAAATAACCCTCAAGGACCCTTCTTGTCAAAACACCAAACCCCCACCCTGTCACCCATAACCTTTTTTATAACCAGTTTTCCCGCCCCTTTTTCCCCCCAACACAACTCACGGGTCATCTTCCTCCCTTTTATCCCATAACCCCAATTCCACCATGGATAAACCCTTCACCTCCCCTCCACTAAACCCCTAATCCCATTTGGCAATCCCACACTTCTCCATGACTAATCCAACGGCTATGATGATTGATTTTTGATGAAATTGAAGGGCTAAGATTAAAGCTTTCTTTCCCCTCTCACAAGTAACACAACAAGAACAGAGTTCTGCCTATAAAAGCAAGAAGACCAGAAGTGCCAACATATCTAGTTTCTTTTTATGTAGTTTTAAGTTTTATGTTTTTAAAAGTTTCATGTAATTTTTCATCATTTGTAATTTAAATGCTGTCAAAAAGCCGTGTACTTCTTTTGAAAGTTTAATGAAAAACTGTTAAGTTCTCTTTTAAAATTTTGTCTCTACATAAGCTATTTATTTATAAAGTTTCATTGACAAGCTATGAAGAAGGTTTAAACTTGGAAGAAACCTTGGGTTTAAGTGTGTTCAGAATCACTAAGGACTTAGGGGTGTTTAGGATTAGTTTTAAGTACCTATGCATTTGGACTTTGGTAAGTTTTTCTCTTGTACTGTAGCATAGCTTATTAGCTTATTTAGCTTAATTATGTCTTTTGCTTATTTGTTAACTCATATAATGCTTAAGTATGCCTTGTATTAATTTTTGCTTTGATCCTCGTGCAATTTATCAAAACTGTCAAAAAAGCTTATTCTGTCCTAGCTCTTATCCATTTTAAAAGTGCTTATTATTCTGCTTTGACCTTTTTATTGTTTAAATTTAGCTAAATAGTTATTAGTTCTTTTAAAAATTCAGTTAACTTAGTTTTTTATAGTTTAAAATCGTTTTTAAAATTAAGGGGGTGTTTGGGTAACACTAAAAATGGTCAAATGGTTTTTGGTATGGGTTTGGGCTAAGTTAGTTTAGCTTAAGCATTAAGCTTGTTTAAAGCTGTTTTTAGAATTTTTCAAGTTTGAAAATTGTTTTTCCAAGCTTTCTTAAGTCACCCTTAAAACTGTGACTTTTAAAAAAGTTACAAGAGCTTATATTCATAAGCTCTTGTAATTTTAAGTTTTAGTATCAAACAAAGAGTGTTCTTGTGTGAGTAAAACAAGTTGTTAAAAACCTTAAGTCATTTGACTTTGTTAAGTCCAAGCTGCCAAGTTTTTAAGTGTCAAAATTTTTAAGCTAAAAAGCCCTTCTTCACTCTTTAAAATTAGCAGGTTTAAATGGTTTTTAGATTGTCAAAATTTGTGCACAAGTCCTTTTCTTGGTGTTAATTATCTGTTTTAACTTAGTTTTGTTAATTAAGCTATTTGACAGCATAACATAAGCTGCAATATAAGCCCTTGTTTGGCATTAATATCCCTGGTGCAAAAGGGTGGAGTTTTAAGCCCCTTATCTAGCTTTTAGTGTACTTAAGCCCAAGATTTTGGCTTATTTTGAGAGCCCATAAGCTCTTAGATAAGCCTACTCAAACTCAGTCCTTAGAAAGCTCTTTAGATAGCTTATTTTTAAGCTCAAAATAACCTCTTCACTGTTTTAGCTTAGCTTAGTGTAGAAAATAGCTTAAGCATTCTGCTTATTCAGCTTAAATTCAAAAGCTCCATTTAGCTCATAGTGCTTAAGATTATGATAAGTTAGCGTTCCCTCTTAAGCTTATTCTCTTTAATTTCAGCTTATTTGTCCAAAAAGGTCCAAAGACTTAAGCATTTTTGCCTTTTAAGCTAATTTGGCCTTCTGTCAACTTAAGCTTCCTTTCAGCTTATTTAGTTATTTAGCTTTAAGCTCAAGGTGCTTATTTAGGATAACTTAGACTAACCTTTTAGCTTTTTAGTTCTAGTCTTAGCTTAAATGTCCAAAATGTCCAAATGCCTTAGCAATTTAAGCTTTTAAGCTTATTTTTAGCATTCAGTCGTTTTAAAAGCTCATTTTCAGCTTATTTATAGTTTTTCAAAAAAGTTGTAATTGTTTAGAAATTTAAACGCCCCACGAGCTTAACAACTTTTGTTTTACAAAGATTTTCCAAAAAAAAAAAAGTGAGACAAGATACCCGGTGCCAAGACTCGAACACCGGTCTCGACACCTCGTACACCCTCTCTTTTGTTGCACACTCTTACCGCAGCGCGCCCTATGACTTTTTTTTTTTTAACGTATTGTCCCAAGGGCTTAGCTACTTATACACGTTTTTGGCTTATAAGCCTATAAGCTGTTTATAGCTTATTACGGGCTTATTAATAAGCAAATTTTTTGTTTCTTATTTTTCGTAGGTTCATCATAGTGTAAAGTATTTTTAGTAAAATTTTCAGAATTTTTAAAGGTCGTTTATTATTTTTTACAATTTAATTTCGTTAAAAGTTTAAAAAATTCATAAAAAATACAAAAATTATCAAAAAAATATTTTTCTTTTTTAGAAAATTTTATTTAGTCATAAAGTTTGTAGGAAAAATATAAAAATTTTCTTAGGGTCGTTTTTATAACTTTTTGTTTTTTAAAGAACGGTTCGGTGCGGTTTTTTGATTCTTGACTCGTTTTTTTGGGTCAAACGACCTCCGTTTTTATCTAGTCTTTTCATTCTCGTTATTTGTCTCCTAGATAAGATTAGAATGAAAATTTCTTCAAAGGGTGTAATTTTTAAAGATTTTAGGTTTTTCCCCTTTGTTCGGATTCGTGCTCCCGTTTTTCATCTTAAATCTAATTTTTAGTTTTTCCTTAACTATTGTTTTATTATTGTTTTAATTTAACTTCCTGCACTCACAAATTATGATTCTCATTAACTTCAAACACCAATCTTGCCGACTGTAATCGAATTCCTCCAATCCAGCCCTCGTTGGGGTTAAACGACCCGGGAACATTCTATACTACTTCTCGGTATCATTGATTGTGTTTTAGATTACACTTACTATATATATTTTATATTTTATTATATATTATATATATTTTAAGGTGTAGTTTAAACGAATCAATGCCTCAACATAATCGATGTCGTCAATAGAGAAAGAATCGTCATCAATCGAAGTAGAATCATCGTTAGAGTCGGAGAAACCCTCAAATTGATCTTTTGAAATGTCAAGAGGCGGAGAATTATCACGAAAAGGCACATCACACATATTGTCGGGAATACCCTCGGACTCACTTGGGATTGGGACAAGGATCTCAACACTAGACTTTATTACTTCGTCCGATTCCGTTGCCGGAATAGTGTCAAGATGCTCATCCTCCATTATGAGAGAGTCAACGGGCTCCTCGGTTGATAAAACGGGTGTGATTGCAACACACGGAGGAAGTCCAGAAATAATAATATCTCTCAAGGGAATAGAACTTTCCTCGTCATCGTCATCATCGTAGCAAATGGGATCCTCATATCACCTTTAGCCGCTTGCTCTTCCGCAATTCGCTTTTCTTCTTCCTTCTTTTGCATATATTGACCAACCATATCACATATGGATGTCATTTGCTCCATAAGCTCATTTTGAGAATTGAGAAGCTCATTTTGAGCATTGAAGATAGGATGATTGACGGTATATTGCGGGGGTTGAAATTGGTCAAAACCGAAATAATTAGAATCATAACACGGATTAGGTTCGTAATAATTCATCGGTTGACATTGAAAAGTCTCGTGAGGACCCCCACAATCTTCACAACAAGGATATTGTTGTGGAAAACTCGGTGAAGTTTGTGGAAAATAATCAAAGTTTTTATTGAAACCCGGTCCTGATGTAGACAAAACGGACTTGAAGGAGGATCAATCGTACCATTGATGGTCATCGTTCCCACAAAAACTCACAATAGAATGGCACGATTGGGTTTTGTAGTGGGATAAAAACTTTATGAAGAAACAAAGTACAAAATAAGTAGTAGACTCAATACGTGAAATAGTCTCCACACCAGAAAATCATGTCGGATCGAAACTTGACAAGTTAGATGTAGCTCAACAAGGTATGAATAGTTGCAATGGTACCGGAAAAAGATAATCGAACATTTCGGTGACCAATATAGCCATAATGACCCCTTACCCACCAAGGCCTTGCAAGAACATCGTAGACAAAGATATCGTCTAACGAATCAACACACTCGTAACAACAATTGTGTTCGAATAGTGAGAAAATGGAAACCTTATGGAAAGATTTGATGAATCATTTAAAGAATTCGGATTCGGATAATTTCCATATCTAATGAAGCACAAATCAATAAAGTCCTTAGCTAAGACCACTTCCCACACCTCATGCAAGTACATCGTTTACAAATCACCATCACCCAACACATCTTTGTACAATGAAAGCAATGACAGTTGGGGTTGGACGAAAAGCGTATGTTGATGTGGTAGGTGATCGGGAGCTAAAAAGGCATCAGAACAATTTGCCTAACGAACACATAACGAACAACAACATTCTTATATACAAAGATCCACATATGAACACTCTTAAATCGTGTAAATAGGATTCAAACGATAATCGAGTGACGCCATAAGAATTAAACAATATAAGAGGGTTAAGAAAAGAATTAAATGAAAAGAATGAAAAAAGAATAATTATTTTTGGGTTTAGGTTTTTTAAACAATCATTTTATTAAAGGACAAATGAGATAATACAACCTTAAACCAATTAACCAACAAGCTTCACGGTAGCTCTTTAAAAGACAAAACGCACAAAAGGGAGCGATGAGCGGGAAAGCACGAAGCTATTAAAAACCTTCTCATTTGGCGGAGTTCCTCGGAACAACCCCCATATACCCCTCTTGTAGTTTGTTAATCATTAAAGGAGACCGTACCTCGCAAGTGGACACAAAGGCAAAGTTTTAATCTTTTGTTGAGAACTTATTATGATAATGCTTCAGTTGAAAGCATTATATTGATGATGAATTGTTTATCTTTATTTAGGACAATGTTTTTATTTTTTTGATTTTTCTTGTTTTTATTTTAGAAATATACTAATAAGAGAAAATGAAAAATATTTTCGGGGGGGGGGGGGGGGGGGGGGGGGGGGGGGGGGGGGGGGGGGGGGGGGGGGGGGGGGGTAATTTTTATATTTTTATAAAGAAAATAACTTCACTAGGAAGGATCTTCAAAGCACTAATTGTCAAACGCAACGACAATCGCTTACACTCCTCCCCGGCAGCGGCGCCAAAATGATCTCTAGCTTTAGGTACGTATAAATAATATATAATAATATACTACTTATATTAACCAAACCAAATCAAGTAGCCCTTGATAAGGTTCAAAGAAAGAAAATCAATAAAATCCGAGTAGTATATGATATTCCCGGGTCGTTTATCCCAACGAGGAATGCAATGGAAAGTCGTTTGTCGGTTTGATAATTGATGTTTGAATGACAAAGATTTTGATTGATTTTCTAAATCTACGGGAAAATTAATGCAATCTATACTAAAAACAATTAAGGCAACACAAATTTAAACTAAAAACGCAAACGGGAATCCTAACCGTGACTTAAAACCCTAATTTATCAAAATTAAATCCTAAATTGATCTTTTTAACTTTTATAGGTCCTAATTGACTAAAATGCTAGAACAAAGAAGACTAGACCAAAAACGAAAGTGATTTAAGCTTAAAAACACGAAAAACGTGAACGGGATTCAATCCCGTTCTTTAAAAAACTAAAATCTACAATTTTAACCCTACGAAAGCAAATCTAATTTTTCTAAGTCCTAAATGATAAAAGAAAAATTAAAAAAAAAGAATTATATTTTTTTGACTTTTTTTATGAATTAAAAATGATTTTGATCTAAATTAAAAATAAAAAATACTAGACGGATTATAAAAAATCTGAAAAAATTAGCAAAAGTCCCTTGAACAAAGCTGAATCTAAGAAAAATAAGCGGGGTAACACAGCTTATCAAATAAGTTGTTAAATAAGCTAAAACAGCTTATAAGCTTAATGGGCTAAAACGTTGATAAAAGAATAATATATGAAAATCCAAACGGAAAAGACCCAAGGGCGCTTGTGTAGTAGAGGTGTGTGTTAAAATGCTTGGTTGATGGTGGTTGAGGTCCCAGGTTCGAGCCTTGGCTCACTTGGGGCTGTTTGACAATTTTAGACTAAATAAGCACTTATAACAACAAATAAGCTTAAAAGAGATTATACCCTAACCCTAATAAGCACCTAGGAGTTAAAATAAGCAAAGAAAATAAGCCATAACTAAGCCTAATTGACAGATTCACTAAAAAAGCTTTAACACTTAAACTTTTTAAACTAAAATGCAAATAAGCTCAAATAAGCTTTAACCAAAACTAAATAAGCTAATATTGATTAAAACTAACCTAATAAGCAGAACTAAACCTAAATTAAACAAATGCAATAAGCAAATAAGCTTAAATAAGCAAATAAGCTATTGTCTAAAATATGTTAAGCAAACAGCCAATGGGACCACTTTTGAGCTTAATTTTAAGCCCCTTAATGGATCTTTATGGCTTAAAGGCTTATATGCCCTTAAAGCTTGACCTATAAGCTACTTAAATCAACAATCAGAAAGGAGTTTGAAAATCAAATAAGCCCTCAAAAGGACTTATGAAAAAGCTGGTTCTCACAGACACAACACTAGAACTTTTTTTTTCAATCTTTACAAAACTCAACTTTTGAGCTTAAAAATAAGCAATCAAATAGATCCTTATGGATATAAGACCTCAAAACAGATGAAATTTAAGCCTCAAAGAACAATTATCATCTTTCAAAAAGCATTTTGAAATTAAGAATAAGCCAGAATAAGCAAATGAAAAAGCTATTTCTCAAATTTTCAATACTTGGTAAAAAATTGACATATTTAGACAAAACACAAAAATGACAAATGCAGGCCTATAGACTTTGATTCTAAGGTGTTTTAACACTTGAACAAACATATAAACATCAAAAAATCACAAGATTCAAAAAGTCTAATCAAATAAGCTGATAAAATAAGCTATAAGCTCACAAATTCAAACCAAAGATTTTATAGACTATGATTTAAAGATTTATCACTTAAAAACTTAAACAAACTGACTTTTATTCCTACTTTTATCTAATCTAAGTTAACTCAAAAGTACAAAGCAAGTTTTGACATATTTTCACCCACAAACTTAGTTAAACCAAACACCCCTTTAAAAATCATTCTTGGCATTTTAACTTGATTCAAACTGATTTAAGCTAAAAATTTCAAATACCAGATGTTAACTAAATCTAATAAGCAATATTAAGCAAGTTTCAACCAAAAAGAAGCACTCAAATAAGCTAAAACAGATTATGCTACTTTTTTAAGCTAAAATGACAGATTTAAAGAAAAACTTGCACAAATACTTTTAAACTACAACCTAAGTAAAATAAGCATTAAACATCATAAATAAGCAGATATAAGCAGAGATAAGCAGTTGAATAGTAAATAAGCTAAAATTTGAGAATAAAGAACTTACAAAAGCCCTTGCTCAAAACAGGGCAAATAAGCTCAAATGAGCTTTGTCTACAAGCTCTAGCTTGTTCAAGAACAAGCTAGTAAAATCCCTATAAGCTCTTCCATTGTAAGCTTATCTTCCAAATAGTTTTTTGAGTGAATTTTAGTGAACTAGTTCTTGAGCAACATAAAACTAGAAAGTTTTTATTGCTTAAGTGTAAACAGCTTATAAGAGTATAAAATGAGAGCTTATGGGGGGTAAGCCTTTTTATATTTTTTTGTTTTTTTTTTTTTGAAACATAAATGAACTTAAAAACTTGCAAAACATATTTTAAAACCAAATCTTAAATTTCATTAAACTTTTAAAAACATTACAAGGAAAAAAAGTACAATAAGCTAAATTAAAACTAAGATAAGCTGAAAAATTAACTCGGTGCCATCTAAGGCTTACAAGGACCTATTTATATAAAAACTAAGAAGATTCTAGGTCTTGGAGTCTCTTGTTGTGCTTCTTCACTCAGTGATTTGAGCACTTGTGTTTCTTGTGTGAGTAGAAGCCAAAAGTTCATCTCAGCCATCAATCTTTCTTGGTGCCCAATCCCTTTAATCTCAGCCTTTGATTTCCTTGTCTTTTTCATGGACCAATGGTGTAGTTTAGGATTGCCAAGGTGGCAATTGGACTGTTATGGGGTGGGTTATATGGGAAAGTGATGATTTTGTTGTAGGGAACAATAGACGAGGTAAGGAGAGTGATGGGTGAATAATGACAATGGGGTTCTGGCGGGTAAACTGTTTTAGGTATAAGTTTGAAAGTTATAGGGGATTTGGCAAGAAGGGCCCTAATTTATGGTTTTATTGCACATACGGCCTTTGTGGTGTTTATAAGTGTGGATTAAAAACATTCATCCCTGTAGTTGTGATGTTTGTTTGCACAGACAGTCATTAAAGGACTAACATATAAAGGGTGTAAAGGTTGTCGGGCGACTTAGTAAAGTGGGTTAATGGTTTATGGTTTGGGCTTTTAGTAAACTGTTGGCTAGAGTAAGCATTAAAAGGGAATGGGCCTTTTTATTTGTTTGTCTTATATAATGACATTAATGGTCTGACCCGCCCATTAGATGGGTGCGGGTGGGCCCATTAAGGATTTCTTCATTTTACGGCATCGGCTTTGACTTTGACTTTGTCGGGTTGACTTTGTCTTTGACTTTTTGGCCAAACCAAACGCACCCTTGTTGGGCCGGTATCAAACCAAACGCACCCTAGTTGGGCCGGACCCAAACCAAACGCACTCTTGTTGGGCCGAACGAGCCCAACGCACCCTTATCCAAAATCAAATAAGCTACATTTAGCTTTTTAAATAAGCGTAGCCTCAAAATAAGCCCTTATAAGCACTTTTACAAAAATGAAAAATTACCACAACAACCATTTTATTTAAACTCAAAACCCTTTTCCTTCCTTTCTTTTATAAGCCGACGCATAAACACCCCTTTTTACATTTTTGTTTTCAAGTTTCGACCTTTATGGCGATCAACTTGTACAACTAGCGTCTAGACATCACCATAATCACAAAAGTACAACTTAAATTCAAAGTTTTTGAAAAACTTACTTGTTTGATGAGCTTGGTTCGATCGAGACACGCGAATAAGACTAAAACCTTGTTTCTACAACCCGAAACTACTAGTTATCAACCCAATAATGTTTCCTTAACCCCGTGTCTTGACAAATCTTCAAAAATCTTGATGTTTTCTAGGTGTGTGTGTTCGTCCGGTTATAGAGAGGACAAAGGGAGAGATATTTTTTTGTTTTGGTTTCAAAATGATGCATGTATGTGAAATGGTTGAGGTAATGGTGGTTATAAGTGTACCAAAGGGGACATGTTAGCTTAAAAATAGCCATCTTGTCTCTCTTGCTCTTCCTTAACCGAAAATGGATCCTAGGAGGGTCTCGGGTCTTCCTTTTTGTGTCGGGATCACTTAAAAACTCAATTTTCATCTATTTAAAACGTCAACCAAATTTAGTTATCATTTCCATTGCGTTTAAAATCATTTTTCCATAAACCTGGGTTATTCATACGACACTTATCACCTTAAATAGCTACAAAAATCCATTTTGAGCCGTTATCGGCCGACTCCGGACCGAAACATGAATTTTTTTACAAAACTCAACCGAACCTTGCTCATTCATTTAAAAACACTTCAAATCGCAAAATATAGCTTGGAAATTTATATTCACCCAAAATTTCACCTTTTTACGACTGTTACGGTCTTTTACCGAATTTTACGAAAACCACCGTTTTTCTGATAACTTTCAAATCTCACACTCACGATTTACAATTTAAATCAACATTATTTCATTATTATGAATTTATAAAATAAATAAACCCATCATCACATTCGAAACTTCATAAATCTCCACACTTAAATAAACTGTCGTGCCGGTACGCGTTGCGTGACGATTTTTCGCTAAACGCGGGAAAACCTCCCGGAAAGCACTGAAAACCTCAAAACCACTCTAAAATAGAAAAACGAATCATAAATGATTCATTCACGAATTCAAAACTTCATCAAACCTCCCGGTTAAACCGAAACCGTTTTTTACGCAAAATAGTCAACAGAAGTCAACTTTTCAGCTTTCATCAGGAAAACTGACAAGATCGAAAAACTCTAACATACAAAATTATAATATTTTATAATACTTAGCCCTGGGAATATTATCGGTTATCATACCTAAACCCCTAAAATCGGTTTTGTATATATAGAAAAATCGTCATGACGGCGTCGTGTTGAAGTCATGACGCCGTCGCCATGTAGAATCTTCTAGAGCCACTTTAATGGTTATGTCCTGACGCCGTCGCCAAATCCATGACGCCGTCACTTTGAAAATCTTCACGCCGTTGCTTGAAGTCTGTGACGCCGTCTCCACGCTCTGTAAGCACAATTCTTCAAGATAAATGGTGTAGAGTCGTAGTCTTGTTCGTTTCTTCTCCAAATAAGCCCAAGTCACGTGTATTTCCTCTAAATGCCATCCAAGTGCTAAAAACATGAAAACAAATAATTAAGCACATAATCTAGGCATATTTTCATGATTTAGAGAGTTAAATGACCTCAAAAAAGTATATAAAATGACACCTCATCACTTAAGGACAAGCAAATCCCAAGTGTAGGGGTATTTGATGAGGTGTCATTTTTGTTGGAATTGGTTAATCATTAACCTAATATTACACTAATATTCTACGAGCTACGCAGCGGATATAAATCACATATAGCACAAACACTTAATCATAAAAAACATAAACATAAATAAAGGACACATACCTTTAGCAACCAAGCTAGTGACGAAACGCAAGCGTCTTCGTGTACACGCTCGTGTGTCTAATCGTGCTTAACCAAAACCACTATAAGTTACTAAAATAAATAACCTCTACATGTATCCACACTACACGTCAAACGATATTACCCGAATGCTAGTTCTAGATCAGGGAGCAATAGAACAAAAAAATAATTGAAACCGAAAAACCCTAAAGGGTTGTTTGTTTCGTTCGACCAAAGGGAGAGACGAGAGAAGAATGGGATGAGGATTATGAGCTCTAGGATCCTCCTTATATAGTAGATGATTTTTGGGTTTACCTAAAATACCTAACTTGGAGGAAAAGATAGCTCAAAACCCAACAACCTCCCCTTTGGGCTAGGCCGGTCGAACCAAGGGATAACACCCCTTGGTGTTGACTTTTTGACTTTTCTAATATTAATGGTTAGTTATATTTAATTACCCATTAATTAAAAAACCTTTATAGTTAATTATTCATAACGAACTAATTAACAACCGTCAGTGTTCTTTTGTTAAATCTTATATTAATATAAATAATAAATATACAATTATATTATTAAAAACATTAATAGAATGATATCTAAGTGTAAACGTGTGTGACCCCCGTAGGCTCACGTATTTTCAGCTGTATAAATATTCGTATGACATGAGCACAAACCAACAGCTCCCATTTACGAATGTATTTGTCATATATTATAACATACTAACATTGACGAATAGTCCAGCAACATCATCAATGCTCCCAAAAATACCTGAGTATGTAGTTTTGGTAAACAGCTCAGCCTTCAATGGTTTACGTCAGTCCTATCCCTTTGTTTCAGATACAATGTTAAATATGGATATGGATCAATAGTCATTCCATAGTTTAACGATTTTGTTTCTAGCATTTGTATTGATTCAGATCACCAAATGTAAAAAGAATCATCTTAACTACACTTTGGGCATACCATGCAAATATCTGATCAACCCAAAGAGGGGCCCAGTAAGTATCTTACTCCCACTCAAGTGGAGGAACAAATCCTATTTTGACTACAAGTGTCCGTCATTTACTTCAAAACATTTCTAAAAATAGTCCTTATAACAACCCTTTGACAGTATATTGGTAGACTATAGTCAAGAGATGCTATCCATACATGCAAAACCCGCTTGCATCTCAAATCTAAGGATAAACATGAGTTTCACCATGTGTGTAATGCACCCAATGATGCCGATCCAAAAAGTAATTAACACAGGTAGGGTATCCAATATTTAACCTCATTGAATAACATGTGTTGTTGGCATAATCATCTTTACATATTCTCCATAATACAACCAAACACTCATATTTACCTTGTCTTAACAATATTCCCATATTGTTAATTGGTAATGGATAAAACCTTAGAATGCTACAGGTCATTTATGGATATAAACATGCAAATATATGACACAATTATTAAGAAATGAAAACAATATACCACGTAAATTAATTCATTTATTAAAATAACAATCGTTTAATCATCCTATTATCCAAATACTAACTAACACATCTGATGTGCTGTCGTGT
>BQNB010006625.1:72294-96773 GCA_026074375.1 Tanacetum coccineum | reverse complement strand
ACTCATGTATATAAACCCCTTTCCAGCCATGGGAAGGGGTTGGTTGTTCATATTATCACAAAGCTTTCATTTGGTTTTTCTCTCACTAGAAACCTTACTTTCTCTCTCTAGATAATTTGCCAACCCAAATCATCCATGCTTGTGTTATGATATCATGTATACTACAGACGTTGAAGAATAAACGAAGACCTAAATGCCACTGCATTAATACCCTAAGTACGCCACACAATTTATATTGTGCGCCGCACTTCTTCAATAAACATTTAATTCCCTTTGCATTTAATCACCAAGTACGCCGCACATTTTACCTTGTGCGCCGCACTTTCACCCCTCACTCAGCCTATAAATAGAGGATGAATTTCAATCCTTTTCAATCATCCTCTCATACATTCTTCAACTAACACACACAATTATCTCTCCCTTATGAAGTCCTAAACACTTTCCAACCATTCTCCAAGCATAAACACCATATCCTTTAAAGAATAAAGATCAAATCACCAAGAACGACAAAGAACATCATACTAGTTTAGCAAAAGAATGAAGTTTGTTATCGAATCAAGTTATGTTATGAACTCCTTAGCCATGAGAGGCTAAATCTCTCATGACTACTCGGTGATGTTATGATAATGAATAAGTGTTTGGTATGATCATGATCTCTTTAATCTCAAGCTTATGTTGCGATCCTATTATGTCTTATCTTGTCGGTTTTGCTTATCAATCTTAGATTATATAATCATATCGGTATAGGTCAAAAGACCCGTTATGATCTATGTGGTTTTAAAGATTTGTCTATGATCTTTAACGTCTGTGTCGAGAAATCCACTTTCGTAAACTGATAAACAAAATAAGCTTTGATATATTAGCAACTGGATTGTTTGAGTGACACATTTGGTCTAGTTAACTAAATATAAGTCTTGAGTTAATCAAGTTAATTTGTGAAAACGTTTTCTGACGAGAAATCCTTTTTATAAGTTAAAGGTTCCATCTTCGAGGTCTTAATCATTTTCAACACTTATAAATTATTTTTAACTATCCGAGTAGTCATTTTTATTATCACTGGTAAAAAGTTATTTACAAAATTATTAAAGTCTGTTTTTTTTATTATTTGAATACTAATCAAATCCCTATGGACGACCTGGTCTTACCTAAAAAGATTATACTACATACGTGGGTTATACTTTTACCCGTGTGTTTCCCTATAATAAAATTGGTATTTTTAGTCATTATAAATTTAAAGCTTTTGAAACACATCAGACTTCTAATCTAACTATGGAATGTCCATGGGTAGATCCCTCCGGTTCTGGTTGGATCATAGGACTTATACCTAACATTAACCACCTTGTGACTTCATTGACGTCGTGAGTTAATTGGTTGTTGGTTATAGAGATCAAACCATAAAATCTTTTATACATACATTTTGAAATACACCCCCTACACATGTGCTTAGCAATTCAAATTTATTTTGCACATGAAGGAAAGAGTTACACTTAGAGTCTTAAAGATCACATTCTTTTATATCACATTTTAATCACATTTTCTCCCCTTATTTAAAATAATAAATCTCTTAGTATTTGAAATACCAATTGATTAAACTTTGTTGACATGAAAAGTTTCATGAGGAGTAAAATATTTCCACAAGATAGCATGAATTAGTGAACATTTTTCTGATTGCCTTAGTGAACAATGTATATTATAAGTTAGCATTTGATATACTACATTTTAATTTCACTTGAATATTTTTGGATACATAAAATTGACATTTGTGAGATGTACCCAAAACACATTAAAAGGCTTTGGTTTAAAAAGCCCCCCTTAAAAATTGATCTACATAAATATGACATTTTGAGAAAAATTAATACCATAATTTTTTTAAACTTATTTGAGGAAGGGAGTGTTGAACACATAATTTTAACAAATACCACTTATTATGGAAAGATACCACAACTTATATTTTAAACAATTTGACATAGAAAGTTCTTTTTGAAAAATTATGTTTAACGGTTTTTTAAAAACCATGATAGAAGATTCTCTTCTATTTTAGAGTAAGCGCACTGAAGCGTACACTCCCCTAACATTTGGGTCCGGGTTACAGTCTGAGATAACTGTAAGCCATTGTCATGAGCTCAAAACTTTTGAATGTTTTGTATAAGCGCCCAAGACCCGAGAAAATTGAGTTTCTCGTTGACAGGATAAGTTATCATTAAAGATAAACTTTCCTTACATTTAAGTCCGAGTTATGCACTAAAATGTACATAAGTCATTAAGAAAATTTAGAATGACATGTTTTGAAATGTTTGAACTCTTGCTCGAACTTCATTTACACACCCGTGTCAATGTTAATCGACATTTCTAGGTACGTAAATGTTATCGATTCCAAGAGACATGTCGAGAAGATTCTTTTTTGTATTTTTGAAAATTTTCTGATTTTATATTTTGTTTTTCTATACTTTATATTTTTTTTGATTTTCTTGATTTTATATTTTTGTATTTTCTTATTCATAAATATTTACAAGTTTGATGTTTGATAAATCAAGCAAATTTGTTTGCCAGAACCTCTAGTTCTTCTGAAGTCAAACATCTCATACCAGTGTCGTCTGACGAGATACTTAAACTATCTTCGGGTAAGGCTTTAGTAAATAGGTCAGCTAACTGGTATTCAGTTCCGACAAAGAATAATTTAACTATACCCTTTTCAACCTGTTCCTTTATGAAGTGATATCTGACATCAATGTGCTTGGTACGAGAATGCTGGACTGGATTGCACGAGATGGCTATGGCTGCTTGTGAGTCACAATACATAGGTATTTTATCAAAGTAAAATCCATAATCTGTGAGCTGAGTTCTTACCCATAGAACTTGGACGCAGCACCAGATGTGCTCTTATGTGAATCGAGACAGCCTGCGTGATCCAAATCTGAAAAAGCAGTTAGTTCAAAACCGGTGTCCTTTGGATACCAAAGTCCCATATTAATGGTATTCTTAAGGTATCGAAAGATCTGTTTAACCTCCTTGAGGTGTCTCGCTTGATAACAAGCATAATAACATGTTGCATGTACAATATCCGGTCTACTTGCTGTTAAGTACATGAGTGCTTTGACCATGCTATGATATTTTGTTTGGTTAACAGGAGTTCCACTCAGATCAGCATCTAGCGATTTAGTAGCCATTGGAGTACCAATGCTATCACATGAGGTCATGCCATGCTTTTTAAGTATCTGTTTAGTATACTTAGCTTGGTTTATAAAGATACCACATGGGGATTGGTAAATCTGAATTCCTAAAAAGAATTTCAGCTCCCATATCATAGACATTTCAAACTTTTTCAAACTTTTTGGAAAATTTTGGGTTCGTAGAACCAAAAATAATGTCATCAACGTAAATTTTCACAAACAATATGTCTTCCCTTTTTTAGTAATGAACAAAGTTGGATCAATAGAACCTTTGGAGAACCCTTTGGATACCAAGAAGTTGGAGAGTTCATCATACCACGCTCTTGGAGCTTGTTTAAGTCCATACAATGCCATCTTGAGATGATAGACTTTGTCAGGATGATGTGGATCTACGAATCCATCTGGCTGATTTACGTATACTTCTTCCTTCAGAGGACAGTTAAGAAATGTTATCTTGACATCCATCTAGTATACTGGAAATGATTTGTGTGTAGCATACGCAACGAATAACCAGACAACTTCTAATCGAGCAACTGGAGCAAATGACTCTTCGAAGTCAATTCCTTCATGCTGGCAGTATCCCTTAGCTACAAGATGAGCTTTGTTGCGAATTACAGTATTCTCCTCATCACGTTTGTTTTTCCAGAGCCACTTTATATTAATGACATTTTTTTCAGAGTGGTATGTCGACTAATTTCCATACATCTAATCGATCAAACTGGTGAAGTTCTTGCATCGCTTCAATCCATGCAAAATCAGTTCTAATTTACGTCTTGTTTTAATTGATTGAGAAGGATTTCCAATGACTTGTTCTAACGGATGATCTTTTGTCCAACAATGTTTAGAAGGATGTCGTTGATAGAAAGTATGCATGTTTGACGAATCAACATGATGAGGTGTCATTTTATACACTTTTTCGGGGCCATTTAACCCTTTAAATCATGCAAATATGCTCAAATTATATGCTTAATCATTTGTTTTCAGGTTTTTAGCACTTGGATGGCATTTGGAGAAAATACACATGACTTGGGCTCATTTGGAGAAGAAACAAACAAAATTACGACTCTACACCAAGAATCGTGTAGAATTATGCATACAACGCGTGGAGACAGCTTTGCCATCATAAAGCGACGGCGTCAGGATCTTCATCGTGACGGCGTCAAAGATCCAGCGACGGCGTCAAGACATGGCCAACTTAAAGAGGATCTAAAATCATCCACGTGACGACGGCGTCAAGACTTCAAAGCGACGTCGTTGCATCGTTTTTACTATATATACAAAATTGATTTTAGGGTTTTAAGTGTGTAACTTTGAATAACTCTTAGGAGACGAACCCTAGTCATTCTAGCAGCTTTTTAGGGCCTCTAAACCCTATTGTAACTACCTTTAATCCATGTTTTAATCAAGTAAGATTGTTTATCATTAATCATTCAATATGTCTATGTGTTGTTTGATTGATTTATGTTCTTGCTTTCTTTATAACATGCTAGGTTAAACCCTCCCTTGTATTTACTTATGATTGTATGAAACATAGGTTTTAGATCCTTTTAATGTTGCTTCTTGTTGATGGATACGCGCGTTAGGCTTTAGAAAACTAGCCATAAGATATTAAATCGACATAGACGTCTAGGGAAACGCGAGTGTGTAGAAAGGATACCATTGGTATCAGTCTTCATACTACCTTACCCCTAATATAGTTGATCCCTCTTAAGATATTTCACATGCATTTAATATACTCTTAGGGTCCTTGTAATAGTCTTCATACTACCTTACTTGTGCGTTGCCTAAACGGAATATTAAATAGACGCGGGTTCGTGTAATTCGTTCATGACTTAGGAAATACTTACACAGATCATCACAAGTGTGACAAAGCAACATATCTAGGAGAAGCAATCTGAGGAGTAGTACATGATTAGGTAAATACATCTTTTTATCATAAAGTTATCACCAGTAATTTAGATTATATTTAGTTTAATTAGCTAAAACAAACCAACCTCTCAAAACCATGATATTTACATGCTTTCTTAAAAATATAAAAACACAAAAACAATCTTCTCTCAACCCCTTAGAATTCTGTTAGACCGTGTTTGAGCCTTCCCAACCTATTTATAAGAGCTGAATTAAATGAATATCATAAAAACAAATATAAAACGCAGCAGAACATGCACCTATCAACGGATCCATAGAGTCATATGATCAATCATAATAAATACGAGAAGAGTAGTACCTTTGTAGCGTGATCGGTAGAATCAAACGGTGACCTTTACCTTAACACGAAACACCCAATGAAACCAAGTGATCAGTGGAGATCACCTCTATGATGTATCCATACTACACTTCCTTGTATACAAAATAGATGCTAGTCTTAACCCCGTAACCTTGGAATTACCTTTGAATAAACAAGATTCAAAGTAATAGATCAAGAAAACAAAAACCCTAGCCTGGGTTTATGTTGTATGATGTGTATATCAGAGAGAAAAGAAGAGAGGAGATTTGTTAATTAGTCAATCAAATAAATGAGTGGATATCTGATATGTGAGAAATCACATATCCGTTTTATATAAAAAATAACCCTAAAAAGATGAAATAATGCAAATTATGCTTGTGTATTGTGTATTTTGTCTTTTGTAATGTGTAGGTGCGGATATTTCAAATATCACATGAAGAAGGCCAAAATAGGACAAAAACGAACACGAGATGAAAAGAGTATGAAAAGCTGAATCCGAAGGCGTACCCGTATTTTATGGACCAACCCGGGCCCACTTATTAGGCCGGGTCAGCCCAATCCTAATCCTATATAAACCATGAGCCATAAATTATCCCTAAACCCCTTACTCAGCCCAAAATCCTAATACTAAGCCCATGTCCAAAAACACAGGTCAAAGCCCTATGTTATAAACACATGGGTCAACAAGTCAAAGAGGTCAAAAAAATATTGTTTATCTCTATCTTTTGCCTCCATTTTCACCTATTACCTTCGCAGGGTAAAAATCCTCCCAAAGTATATGTACCCTCAATTGCTTCTAGAAGTTGACACCTCCTGATACATTTGACATTGGGAATAACACGCTGGCAATCTTCAAGCCTCCCATTGGCTAATCAAACGTGGAGGGCTATAAACGGTCAAGATCAAAATGCGTGGAGGGCAAACAATGATTTAATGATTTGGATTAGAAGTGGGGGAGGGTCTAAGAGCCTAGAAGCTTTGTTTCTTCACTATATAAAGAAGGCCTCACTCACAGATTCAGACAAGTAGGATCTAGTGTAGTTTAGCTTAATTATTCATATTTAGCTTATTGTAACATTTTTAGTTTTAATGTTTTTAAATTTGATGTAACTTTCCTTTTTAAGCTTGTACTCAGTTTATATAATCAATAAAAGTTAAGTTTTCTTATTGATAACTTTTAATTCGTGTTTTTACTTAATTACACTTTGGTTTGATTAAGCTTTTATAATCACTAATAAGCTAGCTAATTACTCAGTTAAGCTCTCAAAGCTTAAACTGAGCTTATCAGTACTTAAAATCCACCTCAAATTACACCTCAGCTTATTTTGGAAGGGAAGCCAGACTTGGATGGGCTTCCATGACCCCACCAGCTTAACCTAGATAAGCTGGAGCTTTTTAGATCAGCTCTTGGAGCAATTTATTAAGCCTTGTTTGAGCAAAGGCTTTTGTAAGTTTCTAATTTCAATTTTACAGCTTATTTTTGCATTCTGGCTTATTACTGCTTATTGTTTGCTTATTATTGTTTAGATTAGCTTAATACTACTTATTATTGTTGTTTGATGCTTATTTAGTTCTATTGTAGTTTAAATCTTAGTTTACAAGTATTTGATATAAAACAGTTGAAAAATCAAAAAAATATTAGCATTAGTTATAGGCTTATTGTTTCTGCTTTTTTGATTGTCAAAATTTGTTCATTAGGTCTTTAATAAGCTAATAAACATCTGGTATTAGAAGTTTAAGCCTTAATTCTCAGACGTATAAGCTAAATATGAATTTAAGTAATTTAAAGGGGTGTTTGGCACAAGACAACACTAACTTGAGTTAGTGCTGTCAAGAGCCATTTGGTTCTTTGAATTGAATTTAAATATCATATTGAGGTTTATAAGGTTAGGATTTAAGGTCTTTGTAGGTTAAATCAAGTTTGTGTGTAAGTTGTTTGAATATGTGGTCTTAAACTCAGATTCTTAGGTTCTTTTAGCTTAAATCTGTTCTAGTTGTTTTTGTTCATCAATTTGTTCATGATTTAGTGTTTAAAAGATGTTGAAATCAAGTCCTTAAGACTACATCATTTGGTTTTGTGTTTTGGGCTAAAAAAAATTGTCAACTGCATCAGCAAGCAAAAAGGCCTTATTGTCATTTTCAATCTTAAATTTAAAGTAGCTTAAGTATGAGTTAGGTTTTGAAATTGAGTGCACACATAGCTTATAGGTTAATTTAGATCTGTTAGGACTTATTTTAGATTAAATAGCTTATTTGCTTATCTGTTTTAAGCCTGTAATTTAGTCCTTTAGAGTTTTGAATAAAAAGTTAAAAAAAACCAAAAATACTCAAACTGCATAAGCAGCTTTTTCAATTAGCATTTTCTTTGCTTATTTGATTTTCAAAATAGTTTTGATTGTTGATTTAAGTAGTCTTTAGCATAATCTTCAAAGTGTTATTAGTCATTAAGCCATAAGGTTTTATTTTCTTGCTTAAAATTAAGCTCAAAAGTGCCTTTTTGGACTGTTTAGTTAGCTGTTTTACCCCAAAGTGCTTATTAGCTTTTCTTAGTTTATGGCTTGTAGTTTTTGCTTAATTCTTGCTCAGACTTGCTTATTAGATTAGTTTTAAGGTGATTGTAGCTTATTTAGCTCAGGCTTGGGCTTATTTAAGTTTTCTAGCTAACTTAGTTTAGTGAAAAAGCTTAAAATCCTTTTTAGTGCAAACTGTGGTTTTTAAGCTTAAATTCTAGCTTATTAAGTGATTTTCACAAAAAAATTCGTTTATAAAAATTGCTAAGATTAAGCTGTTTAATAAGTTTGTCCCAAAAGATTTGCAAAATAAAAAAAAGGGAAATTAGGAAAGTCTTGGGTGAGCAAGGCTCAAACCCAAGACCTCTACCCAACCTCAACCCTTTCTTAACACACAACCTCTCTACCATCTGCGCCCTTGGGACTTTTACGTCTAAGGGTGCACACAAATTTAACTTACACACTTTTAGGCTCATTTGTATAATAAGCACTTCGAGTGCTTATACGATTTTTTAGTGCTTATTCGTTTAAGTATTTTCTAAAATTTTAATTTTCCTGGATTCTTTACATCATAAGCTACTTTTAAGATTTTTCTTGGATTTTTAATTCGAACTTGCAAAATAAAAAAAAGGGGAAATCGGGAAGTCAGGGGTGAGCAAGGCTCGAACCCCTGACCTCAACCTAATTCAACCCTCTTTTTAACACAACACACCACAACCATTGTGCCCTTGGGACTTTTACGTCCAAGGTTGCATTCAAATAGAATTTAACCCCTTTTTACCTTTCCCTTTAAATAAGCACTTCGAGTGCTAATTCGACTTCTCCTGGCTTATTCGTTTAGGCTTATTCTGAGCTTATAATTTTCCTGCATTCCTTTCATTTTTAGCAACTTTTAGGTTTTTTCTAGGAATTTTAATTCAATGTTTAGTATTTTTCGTACATTTATTTAGTTTGAAAACTTAAAAAAATAATAAAAAATATAAATAAAAATCAAAATAATAAATTTCTTTTTCTGAAAATTTTCTTTTAATGTTTAGAAGGTTTAGGAATTAAATTTACGTTCGTAGGGCTTAATTTTGAGATACTTGCTTATTCGTCGCGTTGTTATTATTCCCGTTAGTGTTTTCGTGTTAAATTTCCTAATTGCTAGGGCGTTTATTCTTCTTTGCATGTTTTATGTCTTTTTATGTGTAGAAATAGGAAAACAAATCAATTCTTTGAATTATTCACCTGCGCGATCACAAACTAAACCGATTTTCTATTCACACTTCATCGAGGACAAACGACCGGGAGGTTTTAGGAATTGCTTTGGTCAAAAGCGATTCTTTTAAATCTTTTGGAATACGTATACTACTATACTATAATTGTATTTGTCTCTTAATTACACATACTTGTTTGTGTGTGTGGTTTTGGAGCAAATCAAGTTTTGGCGCCGCTGCCGGGGAAGTGTGTAGCGATTTTCGTGTTTCCTTTTGAAGATTAGTATTTGAAGACCCTTCCCCGTGAAGTTATAATTCCCGTTTGTGAATATTTTTATATAAAAATACAAGAACATTTTTATTTTCTTAATTTTTTGTGAATATATATATCAAGTAATCAAAAATACTAAAAAAAAAATCAAAAAACAACAAAAGTAACCGTCTTGTGTCACTTACGAAAAAGGCCCACCTCTTTTGTGAAATAAGCTATAAGGTGGGTATAAGGAGGGTTGTTCCAAGGAACTACGACCCGAAGGGACAAACATTTTTAGCGATTCGCTCCCACTATGTCCCCCGCTTGCTTGCGAGTTTCACTTAAGGGAGTTACCCTAAGTTTGTTGATTATTCGGTGAAATAAAAAAAAATTTGTGTATAAATTTTTCTCCTCGTTTGTTTTATCAGTTTTAGTTGTGTAGTGCATGCGCACTAGAAATTCCAATTATCCAAATAATTCACCTGTAACCATTCCGAGACGTCAAAATAGACGACGTGCTCCAAACCTAGTCGAACCCGAGCTTCGTACTATCGTTGAAGTTGCACCAATGGCGGATAATCGAACAATGGAGGAACTACTTCAAGCACCCACGAAAGGGTATGGAGAAGCTATCGGCATACCGGAAATTCTTGCGGAAAATTTCGAAATTAAAACGAATTTGCTACAATTAGTTCAAGCCAACAAATTTCACTGTTTTGAAAGGGATAATCCACATACTCACATTGCTAATTTTAAAAGGATGACCGCGACATTGAAATATAGGGATGTTCCAAATGATGTGATTAAGCTTATGCTTTTCCCATATTCACTTGAGGGGGCTGCTAGAATTAGGTACGAGAAGGAACCTCCTAATTCGATCTTGACTTGGGATGATCTCGCAAACAAGTTCGTGAATCAATTCCCCCCCCCCTCGAAGACCACTCACTTAAAAAATGAAATCTCTCGTTTTACCCAAAAATTCGATGAGACATTTAGTGAAGCATGGGAACGATTTAAGGAAATGCTTAGAGCATGTCCCTACCACGGATTTACGGAGATAACCCAAATTGATACCTTCTATAATGGTTTAAATGAGAATGATCAAGACTCCTTAAATGTCATGGTGGGTGGAAATCTTTTGAGTAAAACTACTAGAGAATGCCTTGAATATAATTGAGATAAGTCAAAAGTTCGTTAGTCACCGAAACAAAATCAAAATGTTTCTAGGGTGAAACGATTCTAGGGAAAGTTCTGTAAGATGGATGTGAATTGATAGCTTGCAGACCAAATTTCGAACTTAGTTGAGATTGTTAATAAGAAAGTTGTCACTCCCGCTACGGTTAAAGCGGTTGAGGAATCTTGTGTGATTTGTGGTGGTGCCCATGCTTATTATGATTGTATTGCTACCGATAGAAATCAATCTAGTGTTTGTGAGGCAACGGTTACTTACAATCAAACAACCCCTCCAAACCGTGCTAGCAACCAAATGGCACCACCCGGTTTTGCTCCGTTGCAAAATAATCAAAATAGGTTTAATCAAAATCAAGGGAATAATTTTAATCGGGGAAATAATTTTCATGGTAATCAAGGTTTTCAAGCTCCAATTAATCATGCTCTAAATTTTCAAAATCAAGGATTTCAAAACCAACCTTTTCAAGCTCCTAATAATCAAGTTCAACAAGGGATTTCAAATGAGTTTTCAAGTTACATGAAATCTAATGAGTCAATGATGAGAAATATGCAAACTCAAATTAATGTTTTGAGGGGTGATTTTAATAAGCAAGAGGAAAGTCTTAGGAGGAATCTAAATAATGATATGAGGAGTATATTTAGGTAGTTTCTTCCAAAACCAAGCCTCAACTTCGGGTACTCTTCCGAGTAATACTATTCCTAACCCGAAGGGTGAGATGAAAGCAATCACTACTCGAAGTGGTGTTGCTTATGAGGGACCCTCGATTCCTACTAATCCTTCTCCAAAAAAGGTAGTGGAACGAGAAACCGAGGAGACAACGGATAAGGAGCAAACTAATTTCCAAGGAAGTACCGCTCACATCCAACCTCCGGTTATTCCCATTCCTATTCCGGAACCCGATGTTCCGAAGACTTTACCTAAGCCTAATATTCCATATCCTTCTAGACTTAATGATCAAAAGCTCCGTGAAAAAGCTACGAATCAAATGGAGAAGTTCTTTCAAATCTTTCAAGATTTGCACTTCGACATTAGCTTCGCGGATGCTCTTCTTTTGATGCCAAAATTTGCCTCTACGATTAAAAGTTTGCTTACAAATAAGGACAAGTTGTTTGAATTAGCTAAGATACCATTGAATGAGAATTGTTCGGCGATGCTCCTTAAAAAGCTTCCCGAAAAGCTTGGAGATCCCGGCAAGTTTCTTATACCATGTGATTTCCCGGGAATGGATGTATGTCACGCCTTGGCCGATCTTGGCGCTAGCATAAATCTTATGCCTCTTTCCATATGGAAGAAGCTTTCCCTACCCGAACTTACCCCCACTCGGATGACTCTCGAGCTAGCGGATCGATCCATTACTCGTCCTAAGGGAGTCGCCGAAGACGTCTTCGTCAAAGTGGGGAAGTTTCACTTTCCTACCGACTTTGTTGTTGTTGATTTTGATGCCGATCCTCGGGTTCCCCTCATTCTCGGGAGATCCTTCTTGAGGACCGGCCGTGCCTTAATTGATGTTTACGGAGAAGAAATAACCCTTCGGGTTAATGACGAAGCCGTAACTTTTAATCTCAATCAAACTACGAGATACTCCTCTACATATGATGATATGTCGGTAAACCGAATTGACGTCATTGACGTTGCTTGTGAGGAGTATGCTCAAGAAGTGCTTGGTTTCTAATAATTCTACGGGATGCAATCCCACCCCGACTTCTGAGCCTATTATTTCCGACTCTTCTCTTTCCCTCACTCCGTTCGAGGGAAGTGACTTCACTTTGGAAGAGATCGAGGCTTATCTCAAAGATGATTCAATTTCACCGGAAATTGATCATGCCGATTTTAACCTGGAGGGAGATCTTCGTTTAATTGAGAAATTATTAAATAATGATCCTTCATCTCCTCTCCCTCTTTCTCATAATCCATTAAGTAGCAGTACCACTTCTTCTTCTCCTAGTCTCATATCGGTTGAGACTAGTGATGCTCTTCTCGAGGAGTTCGCCGATGAACTCGCTCTTCTTGAACCATTTCCACCAGAAATTAGTGATGACGACTTTGATCCGGAGGGAGATATTCTTATACTTGAGAAGTTATTAAATGATGATCCATCATCTCCTCTCCCTTTAAAAGAACTTAATTTTGAGAAACTTAAAATGATAAAATCTTCGATTGATGATTTCCCTCCTCTTGACGTTTTAGAGGAAAACTCCGTGACTTTCTCGAACCCTCTCTTCGATTCAAATGATGATTTTACCTCCAGTGATGACTATTCATTACCCGATGAGGACGTTCCTAAAGATAATGTGAAAATTTATTCAAACCCTCTTTTCGAATTTGATGACGAATACATTTCTAGTGAAGTAAATCCTCTTTTTAATGAAGAATTAAAGGATATCGAAAGCAACGAATCTTGTTTTTCTAATCTTGATGATCTGGATTTTTCTGTTACTCCTCTTTCCGATACTAATGAGGATGCGTGTTTTGACCCTGGAGGCGATATTGATGAAATCAATGCTTTTCTTGATATGGATATTTCTATGGATATTGAAGACGGTTATTATGATTTGGAGGGAGATATAGTCTATCTTGAGAGTTTGCTAATCAATGACACCATTCCTAATTTCCCTCTCAAGGTGTTTTTAGATCATGACCTAAGAAACTTAAAGGATGAACTTGATGCTAATGATTTGAAGAGTTTGGTCAAAATTTTTGACCCCGGCATCTTCGCTTATAGTTTTTATTCCTTAAAGCCGGTGGCATATGGATGTCCAATGGAAGTTTGCTCTTCTACTTGTTTCGTCCCAAATATTATGATGATATAGGAAGAGTCAAGCTAGAGACTCGCACAAAAACAAGCACTTCGTGGGAGGCACCCCATGCTTATCCTTTTTCTTTCTTATTTCTAATGTGATGTGAGGAGGCTTGTACTCTTCCAATTTTTGTTGTTTGTGCTTGTGATTGTTTGTAGGATTGACCCAAAATTTTTGAAGACTCTCGTGTTCGGTGTTTTGTCCCGGTCCACTCGAGCTTCCTAGCCTTTGCTTGCCATTAGTTTGAGGAAATCCGATATCCTAGATTATTATCGACTAACATCTATCTTTTAGCATACTTAATAAATGGCTTAAGATTTTTGTGATACTTTCTCCATGCTCGGATTATGCATTCAACTCTTTGAATTCTAGTATGGGTTTTGAGCCTTAGACTAGGAAAAATTGAGGACAATGTTTAATTTTAGTATGGGGTGGTATATCTCCGATATGATCTTACCTACTTTTGCTCGTTGTTCTCACGTACCCCGTTTTCCCGCAAAAATTTTAAAATTTTATATATGTAAAAATTTAAAAGTTTTCTTATTGATAAAAAAAATAAAAAATAATAATAATAAGTGTTTTGACACGATTGTAGGCTTTCCGTTGGTGAGAACATAAATAAATTTTTACCCGACCGATTTTATATCTTAGCTTTCTCCTTAACTTTAAATAAATTGAAATTTGCTAATCTGTTATAAAAAGGAGCTATAAAAAGCAAGTCTAGCTTGAAAAAGTCAAGACTTTGCAAGTTCCCATAATTGATTTTAAAATATGCAAAGATCGATTTATTTGGCTAAGCATTCAGTAGTTTCTTTATTAGAAATTTTAAATTGTGAAGAACAAGAGATGATAGAGTAGAATATAAGTTTAGATGCTAAACGTGGAATAGTTGGATTTCTTTAAAGCTCATAAGTGTTAATCGTGACTTTTTCTCCCATTAGCTTGGTTCACCTTTATATATAATTGTTTAATAAATAGAGTTGTGCGGTTTTTTGGTTAATAATTAGTTCATAGCGGTTTTCTTTAGTTCCTTTGTGATTAAGATAAGTATACATCAGGAATACTTAATTTGGCATACTATATGTATCACATTAATAAATATTTTGCTTATCCCTTAAAGAGCCTTAGGGTATATGGGGTAAGTAAAATTAATAAGTGAAATTATAGCCTTATTCATTCCTTAAAGAGCCTAAGGGTATATGGAATGGATATTGTTGCTTAATTTTTGTCTTGTTTGTACCTTAAAGAGCCTTAGGGTATATGGTGCAAATGAGATTGTTCCATTTATGTCTTAAAGAGCCTTAGGGTATATGACATGAATGGAACCTAAGTAGCCGAATAAAAGCCAAATTTTGGTCGCCTCGATGTGGACTTCATTCTTGATGACATTTGATCTTTTGAAAAGGGCTAGGAGCTAATTATTGCGTTTTAACCGTTCTGCTTTATTTTTGGAATTAATAAGTATCGAAATAAAGTCTTAAAGAGCCTTCGGGTATATGACTTAAATAAAATCTTGAGATACAAAATTAGGAATAAGGGAGGAAGAAGTAATACACAATTAGCTTTATGAGTAGTGTTAGCATCATAACTTGTATTTTACAATGATCTTGTTTTTAAGCTTGGCTTGGAGAAGTGAAAGTCGGGGATGATAAATTTATCCATTTTGGCACTTTTTGTGCTTTTTGTTCCATGATCCTAAAAGTTATCAATGAATAATGAAAGCAACACATTATGTCACACATAAATAAGTTGAAAGTTAGAAATTTTGAAAATCATAAAAATGGAAAAATATTAAAAAATGGGAAAACGGGGTGTTTTAAAACTTGTGATTTCTTAACTCTCCCTACAAAAGACTTTGCTACTTTTCAAAAGATTAGTTTGGGGAGCTTTTAGAGTATTTGGTTTTAGAGCATATAACATTGCATGAGGACATGACAATCACTTAGTTTAGGCAATTTTGATATGTGAGAAATCACATATCCATTTTATATAAAAAATGACCCTAAAAAGATGAAATAACGCCAATTATGCTTGTGTATGTATATTGTCTTTTGTGATGTGTAGGTGCGGATATTTCAAATATCACATGAAGAAGGCCAAAATGGGACAAAAACGAACACGAGATGGAATGATTATGAAAAGCTGAAGCTGAAGGCGTACCTGTATTTTATGGACCAACCCGAGCCCACTTATTAGGCCGAGTCAGCCCAAACCCTAAATAATAAAAGCCTAAAAGACCAAATACATATCTATAGGCCCAAAATCCTCTTAACATGAATCTGAAAGCCCAAGTCAACCTTCTATATGACTCGGTCAAACAATAAAAAGAAAAGAAAAAAATGGGCGGGAATTTTGGTTTTACTGTTCACTCTATGTCCCAAATTTTACCCTGCATCTCGAATACCCAATTAACCCCGCTTAAATGATTATTCACCTTTCTAGATGCTCATCAAGCAATGACGATTTTGGCATGCAAGGTTGGCAATCCCAAGGCCAATCATTGGCTAATCATGCGTGGAAGGCATTCAACGGACAAGATCAAAAGCGTGGAGGGCAAACAAAGATTGAATGGCTTGGATTAGAAGTGGGGGAATGTCCTAGAGGCCTAGAAGCTTCACCTCTCGGCTATAAATAGAGGAGGCCTCTCATACACACGAAATAAGTAGGATCTAGTGTAGTTTAGCTTAATTAGTCATATTTAGCTTATTGTAACATTTTTAGTTTTAATGTTTTTAAATTTGATGTAACTTTCCTTTTTAAGCTTGTACTCAGTTTATATAATCTATAAAAGTTAAGTTTTCTTATTGATAACTTTCAATTCGTATTTTTACTTAATTACCCTATGGTTTGATTAAGCTCATTACTATTCTAATAAGCTCAATAAGTTTTCAAAATCACTAATAAGCTAGCTAAATACTCAGTTAAGCTCTTAAAGCTTAACTGAGCTTATTAAAACTCAAAATCCACCCCAAAATATACCTCAGCTTATTTGGAAGGGAAACCAGACTTGGATGGGCTTCCATGACCCCACCAGCTTATCCTAGATAAGATGGAGCTCTTTAGATCAGCTCTTGGAGCAAATTATTAAGCCTTGTTTGAGCAAAGGCTTTTGTAAGTTCCTAATTTCAATTTTATAGCTTAATTTTGCATTCTGGCTTATTACTGCTTATTGTTTGCTTATTATTGTTGTTTGATGCTTATTTAGTTCTATTGTAGTTTAAATCTTAGTTTACAAGTATTTGATATAAACAGTTGAAAAATCAAAAAAATATTAGCATTAGTTATAGGCTTATTGTTTCTGCTTATTTGATTGTCAAAATTTATTCATTAGGTCTTTAATAAGCTAATAAACATCTGGTATTAGAAGTTTAAGCCTTAATTCTCAGTCTTATAAGCTAAATATGAATTTAAGTAATTTAAAGGGGTGTTTGGCACAAGACAGCACTAACTTGAGTTAGTGCTGTCAAGAGCCATTTGGTTCTTTGAATTGAATTTAAATCTCATATTGAGGTTTATAAGGTTAGGATTTAAGGTCTTTGTAGGTTAAATCAAGTTTGTGTATAAATTGTTTGAATCTGTGGTCTTAAGCTGAGATTCATAGGTTCTTTTAGCTTAAATCCGTTCTAGCTGTTTTTGTTCATCAATTTGTTCATGATTTAGTGTTGAAAAGATGTTGAAATCAAGTCCTTAAGACTACATCATTTGGTTTTGTGTTTTGGGCTAAAAAATTGTCAACTGCATCAGCAAGCAAAAAGGCCTTATTGTCATTTTCAATCTTAAATTTAAGGTAGCTTAAGTAGGAGTTAGGTTTTGAAATTGAGTGCTCACATAGCTTATAGGTTAAATTAGATCTGTTTAGTGACTTATTTAGATAAATACGTATTTGCATTTATCTGTTTTAAGCCTGCAATTTAGTCCTTTAGATTTTTGATAAAAAGTTGAAAAAAAACCAAAAATACTCAAACTGCATAAGCAGCTTTTTCAATTAGCATTTTCTTTGCCTGTTTGATTTTCAAAATAATTTTTGATTGTTGATTTAAGTAGTCTTTAGCATGATCTTCAAAGTGGTATTAGTCATTAAGCCATAAGGTTCCATCTTCTTGCTTAAAATTAAGCTCAAAAGTGCCTTTTTGGACTGTTTGGGTAGCTTTTTACCCCCACAAGTGCTTATTTGAGATCTTTAAGCTTTGATTATAGTTTTTATGCCTAATTTCATTCTTAGTCGTTGCTTACGAGGCATTATTATTTATTGTAAAGTTGTTGTAGTTTAGTGACACCAGCCCCCTAGCTCTTTGAGCTTATTTCACCAGCTTCTTAGTTTCTTAATATTTAGTAAAAATAGGTACTCAAAAAAAATTAAGACACATCTGTCTATTTTTTCGCTGCGAGTTTTCTAGCTTTATTTGTGATTTTGAAAAAAGTTGTCTCACAAAAGTTGTGTATAATAAGCTGTTTAATAAGTTTCAAAAAGTTTTTGCAAAATAAAATCAAGAAAGTCCAGGGTGAGCAAGCTCGAACCCCCTGACCTCACACACCTCATTCACAACCCTCTTTATAACTATCTAGGTCTTAGGAAGAAGTCTCGCCTAAGTCTTAAGAATGATATGCCGCCTCAAGATAAGTAATCATTGCACTAATAAACAAACCTGCATTTTAATTGGAATAAATATGGTTAATACTTTTCCCTTACATTAGGCTTCACCGAATCTTTATCTTCTATCTATTGCCTTATGTGTGTTAATTATCATCAAAACCTTAGGTTAGATACTCAAAACTGTGTCAGTCTCTTAGGCTGAAAACCCCCCTTCTTGCATTAGTTTTAGGTTTAACTTAGATAACTAAAATTCTGATAGATTAGATATTAACGCTCTTGCTCTTAGTGATCGACACCCTACTTACCAATGAAGTTACATCTTGATCGGGTACACTGCCCGTTAAAGTGTTGTTTTTAGGTATAGTTGGCATAAAATAAATAGTAAAACTTGATAACAAATAATACCTACGCACAACGACACATCAACTGTTATGGTATCGTCTGATGGTGATGAGCTTAATGAGGCGTTCGGTACTAATCCTGATACTAGTAATCCTAAGGTTGTGAATGAGGTGTGCGAGAATGATGTTGGTACTGAACCTACTATCTTAACACCAATTCCTGGTAAGTCGGGTTTGTATGCTAATGTTACAAGTAAACCAAGTAGGACAAAAGTTAATTTTTGTACTTTGTTTACACCGGCGGGTAATGTGATTGATGTGGTTGTCCCGATGGAGTCCATTAGAACTATAAGTGAACAATTTGCTAACAATGCATATGGTTTCTTCTTGGGAAAACAGGTGGCCTACCCTGTTGTTGCTGATGTGTTATAAAAGTTTTAAATTTATAATTCTAGTTTTATCCAATTTCCAACTAACACACGCGTAAACTATAAACCACCGTTTATAGTATAGGTTTAGGGTAAGACCAGGTCATTCCACGGGATTAGTTATTCTTAGAAAGGGTCGATTATATTACGAAAAGGGTTATCTAATAGACTGTCACGATCTAAAGGTAATGATTCAAATTCAAGATATAAAATGATGTTTGTTTAGAGGATGAGAAAAAATAAAGATAAACTTGGATGGATAATGGGTTCAAGAATTAAAGTATAATCGATTAAAAAACCGTTGGTTTACTAAAACGATTGTCTATTTATTATAATCAAAAATCCTTTCGGCCTTTACTTCTGATTACAAAAATGCTTTAAGTTCAATTCATGTTTGGAAAATAGGAATATGGACTTTCTTAACCAAGTTCGTTAGACATGAGGTTAAGCGTTAAACCTTTTTATCCTCGGTTAATGATCATTTTATTAGCCAATCCTCACAAGGCTAAAATCTAGTTGTCAAAGACAAACAACATGGAAATCAAACATATAGTCAGAGTCTTTCGACCTATATCCGAACTAGTATGATGATCAAATGATGATTAAGAGATCCAAGTATAAAAACATCAAGTTCATATTAATAATTTTCCTAATTCATTAGTTTATCCAAGTTAGATCCATAGTTTCCTCATAATCCCCAAACAAACATGTTAAACTACTCCATATTCATCAATTCAAAACACATAACAAGCATGATCAATTCAGAATTCATAATATGAAAGTAGGGAAACATGTTTATACCAAACTCAATAGCAAATAGTTCACTGCTTACAAGAATCTTCCTTCGAACGGATATTATAACAACTTGTAAATTCAACTATAACGACTATAACAACTCTTTAGCACAACTTCTGAGATCAAATAGTATCTTCCTTCGATTATAACCCAAAATGTGATGAAGAACAAGGTGATTCTTCAACAATTCCACTAGAACTTCTTCCTAACTATTCTTGATCTAAGATGAGATGAATTGAGATTGAGAAGTGTTGAATAGGATGCCCTTAGCCCTGATTTTTGTGGCTTATTTATAGGTGAGGAGTGATCATCAGTTGTGGGAAATGGCAAGCCAAGGGTTGCATCAATAATGGCAATCATTACTATCTTTGAGTAACTATAAGTGAAGTGCGCCGCACAATGAAAATTGTGCGCCGTACTTGGTGTATCATTAAATTGCATTTATCCCGTAATGAAGTACGTCGCACAATAACAATTGTGCGCCGCACTTTAGCCTCGTTCATTAATTCTTCATTAGATTCTCTTCTAGATTCTTCTTATAACGATAGTTAGTGCATTTAACGGAATATCTTTGCACGTTTAGTCCTTTTTCTTCATTCTTGGTCCAGAAATGATTATTGCATAACAAACAACCAAAACTTTGCAATATTTCATGCGTTAATATATATATTTTACGTATTTTTGAGGGATATTTTATGTATATTTGGAGTGTTATCAAATCCCCCCATACATAGCTTATTGCTTGCCCTCAAGGAATCAAAGCGAAAGTATTTTGTTTTAATAAAACAAATTAATGCTCACAAGCATAGATAACGCGACAAAGCAACTCATGAATTTTTTATAGGTAAGATTTTTTTCACACTCGCTCAATTTAGTAAAATGGATAGTAAACGGAAGTCACTTATACGCGCAGTCATGAAATGTTCAAATTACCATAGGCTTGTACAGGAAACTAAACTTCATCGACATGGCGTAAGCACCTAACATAAACATCAAAAGAAGTAATTTATTTAGTGATATTATTTATTTATTTGTTGAAAAAGGTTTGTAATAAAATCATAATCCACCTTATCCGTAATGTCACCAACTATTCCTTCACATCATTAGTTTTTTTAATATATCAATTCATCGAATTCACTTGGGTTGGGGGAAACTTGCTTTCCCCGCATACTTAAGATAAGCACACTACTTCAATGAACTTAGAAGTTTGCAACCTTCGCACTTTATTATGATAGTGATACCAACATTTACGTTCTTCAATTCGTACGGATAAAATTTTAGATAATTTTATTAAAAATCTTTTTGAACAAAATTATTGTTTACTTATATTTATATTTTTATCACCTCTTAATCAATAAAATGTTTCTAACACGCGAACGCGTTCTTACTGCGGTCTCATAAAGATTTCAAGCACAAGTTCTAGAATTAACAAATCACCGGCACACTTATATAATTTTAAATCGATACCAATGCTCCACAAAAGGCGACAAAACTACACATACACAGCCGTAACGACGGATGAGATATTTGCAATTGCTCACTCCTTAACTCGAGAAAGCTAACGACGGCTACTTGAATTCTTAAGATCTAATCCTCACAATTTTTCTGGGTGGTCTAAATATGCTAGTAATGTTATCAATCCAGAGTCAGATTGCTTATATGTGATCATAAAGTGTTATTTTTTCAAAGTTTTCCTTTAACTCTTTTTAACTTTTCCAGTTTATCTCCCCCATACTTAATATGAGCATTATCCTAATGTAAAATATTATAGAGAAAGATAAAAATGAAAGTGAAATCAAACTTTCTCATTGGTGATTGATATTTGAATCTCTTTTCACGTCATTTCGACTTGCGTCCTTCTTTTTTCTTTTTCCTGTTACAAAATAAATACTAGCATAGCACACACATAATAATAATTTTCCTAATTAATAATAATAGAAAGTATTATAATATTGTTTTAATGCCAACAGAGGCATTTTACACACCATAATAATAATAATAATAATAATAATAATGTTTAGAGAATTGTTTTTAAAACACACGTGACCCAAAACATGTGGTCACATAACCAACTTGTGTCATCTTAACACTACTCATCATCATATTGTTGCTGCTGCTGATGTGGTGGTGGAGGTGGGTACTGTTGATCATACTGTGGCTGGGCATAACCAGGTGGGTTGTAGGCTCCCTGCAGTGGAACGCTATAAACCTCATCCATGTGCTCAAACACTCCCTGGTACCTGTCCTAGTGATATGATTGTCTATACTTCACCCGCTCTATCGCCTCTTGGTGTATCTCTATCCTACCCATCCTATCATACAAGTCCTGCATAGATGCTGTCGGAGATCTAGGAACACCAACTCTTGGTACACCCGGCATCCTCAGGAATAAACTTACCCTCTGAGTCATCACTCCCAATGTAGTCGTATCTAAATCTCTACAATAAATCAGAGCACTCAAACTCCTTATCACATCATCTGTCAACACCCTTGACTTCCTAGCAATCTTTAAGATAAACTGTCCATAGCAAATTTGACTTTCCTTTTGAGTGCCAGCTCCTTTTCTCTTCATCCACCTTACAATCAACCAAGCCACATTTGCATATCCGTTTTGGTGTCTAGCATCAAACATACTTAATAACCATAAATCATTTTTCTGAATTTTGTCATACCTAGTCGTCCTTTGACACAAACCATAAGTGATCATCTGGTGAATCACCCTCAAAATTAGGCTCTTGATAGTAGAAGTGTGACTTCTAGATAAACCAAGGTTATCCTCTCTGCTAATGCTTAATCAATACTCCTGAGCGTTAAAATTCTCATCACTACGCAAACCTCCTTGAAAGTAAACATTAAAACCTTCCTCATCAAGTTCAACCGCCTGATATAGTCCCAACCTTCGAGCAAATTCCAACAAGGTGAAACTGTGAGCACGTCCACCAAGTCTAAACTTGATGATCTTCTTGGATTGTAATTCACCGTCAGCACAAACTTTGGCAAATTCATAAGTCGAATAAAACTCATGGCAAAGCTCTGCATAAATTGGTTCATTGATATTAAAAGTTGTTGTCCTAGTTGTAGGATACTTCTTGTTGAATCCCACTTCAATAGATCGAATTCCTTAAGCTTGTTTAAGGTTTAGTTATGTTAGATAAATCTAACACAACTATAGTAGAAACTTTGTGTGAGTGTATTAAAGATTATGCGGAATCTAATCTTTAATAAGAATAATTTTTAATGAAACAGTAAAACACAATGAATTCAACAAAACATAAAAGCTCCAATATTATTAAGCAAATAATACGAATACTCTCCTAGTATTAAGGTTACAAAACCTTGAAGCTATGAATAACACTATAAATGAGCTCGTTTGTTGTTGAATATTCTATGAAAAACAATTGATGATTTCATCTCACTGCCCTAAGCCATCCTTTTATAGCAACAAGGAGTCCTAGTCTATTTACAATATATTCCTAAAACTTAGAATATACTCTATTTCTGATTCTATAAATAACAAATACTTATCACGTAAGTAATCTTGATCTCTAAACAATCTTTATCCTTTCTTATGTCTTTATCCTTTCTCTAACAGTAGAAACTCTTTCAGCAGTCTTATCCTTTGAGTAGATTTAACTTTTTGACTAAGTCTTTGAGCAGTAGTAACTTATACACCGACATCATTAACTGTGTACAAGCAGTAGTAACTACTTAGAATATTTTCTTTAATCTTCACCAGCAGTACTAACTTTACACTAGCAGTACTAATATATACTAGCAGTAGTAACTGTGAGCTAGCAGTACTAACTTTATACTAGCAGCACTAACTACTTAGCTTATTTTTCATTAAAGTTAATAAGCAGCACTAACTTTAACTTAGCAGCAGTAAAACAAACCTTAGCAGCAGTAACTCTAAGATCATCAAGAAGTCTTTTAATCCCAACAATCCTCCCCTAAACTTGATATTCTTCTTCAAAATCTCAAGTTTCTTCATTGAAAGCTTCATTAATCACCATGAGGAAGCTTTCAAACACTTCATTGATTCTTAAGTTGTTTTGTAAAAAGTTTAAGAAGCTGATATGCCATTTCACTGAAATTATCAGCCTTAAGCTTCTTGTTCAGCATATCTGTAATTGTAGATGGTGTAAGGGGATATCTCTTCTCTACCAACATATGAATGTACACATTTTGCTTCCTCAATGAATGAACTCCACATGATTCATATAGCTTTCAATCTAATAAACTATAATTATGTTGATTCTTCCATACTTGATCTTCAACATGTGGTTCAAACATTGTCTTTAAATCTCCCCATAGAATCAAATCTAAGTCCTCCACTGGTCTTGTTAATCCATATTTAGCCTTTACCAGCTTGTACAAATCTTCCAAGTCTTCCCTACTAAAACTTTTAAGCATTTAACTAAAGACTCTGTACATTTGTGACTTTCCATCAGCTCTTATTATTTGATAATAGCTTTTCTTTCCTTCTTTGTGGATCTTCCAGTCAACAATAGTTGGAGGCTTAGTAGCTAAAGGTACAACATCAATTGCTACTTCCTCTTCATCAGGAACAACTTCTATTAGACTTTGAAGCTCTGCAGTTTCTTTATCTTCATCCACCTTCTGCTTCTTTGCATTCTCTTGTTCTAACTCATCTCCTGCTCTTTTTGAACTGCTCTCTTGTGCTATCTCTGCTTTAGCTTTCTTGGAACTCTCTTCTACCAACTCAGTTCTGTAGTCAACAAAGGTATTTACCCTTTTCATTGCTTTGTCAAATAATTCTTGAATATTGGCAAAGGACTTGTTCTTTAAATTTTCGGGCTTCATCCTTCCATGTTTTTCAAATAAGTACACATGATACTCCTTTGTTGAGCTCTTGTTGGTGGTTGGTATGTGCTTAATTACACATACCTTTTTCCTTTAAAAATAAGCTAAAATAACCAAAAATGGCTCAAAATGCCAAATATATGCTTGT
>BQNB010006625.1:0-58780 GCA_026074375.1 Tanacetum coccineum | reverse complement strand
TATTATCTTGTGTTATTGATCTGAGAAGTAACACGCCCCGGACCCTTATTCCGCTGCGACCTAATTTAGGGGTGTTACATGGTTTTTATCTCGTTGATTGAAGTCTTTTGGACAAGTGCCAATCACATATTCTAACAGTTCCTGAGAGTGTTTAGTGTAAAGGCAAGCAAATGCAAGTAAGCTATCTAATAGTCTTTCAACCTTAGCTTCCTCTATGATCTCGCAAAGAGTTTCCACACTTTCCTTGCCTTTACACTTGCATTTGTTCCTATTGCTAGGTGTTTGAGATAATCTAGATGCACTTCCCTATTGTTCCTATTGCGAGGGGGAATTGGTTCAACATCTATCACATACCTACCAGTGGCAAGAACTCTTGGTTTTATAGAATCTATAGTGATACATTTTAGATTTTCATGTATTTGGGCTTTTAGATTCTCATTTTCAGTTAATAAGGCAGTTGTTTGTTCAATATGTTTGGCATGCATGATCTTTATAGAATCATATAGTTTCTTGTAATGCTGCTTAATTTTTGCATTCTTAGTCCTAAAAAGCTCATTTTGTTCTTGGAGAACTGTGACTTTGTTAGTTAATTGAGTGATCTGAAAATCTAAGGCCCTGAAATCAAGAGTACAGTCGGTTTCACTACAGGCCTCATTTAATTGAGATATTTGCATCCTTAATTTTTTGATGGCATTGTCCTTTCCTTGAATGGAAGCTTTCATTTTTTCGATTACAAAAACTGAGTCAAAATCAGGAGCATCTCGAGCGGGTGGATATGTGTTGTTTCCAAAACGTTCTTTAAGGTTTTGATACTTTAACTGCAAGTTTAAGTGATTTACCTCAATATTGGAAAAACATTTTACTAATTCACTATGATTATCTTTTTGAACCTTATCATGTAATTTAGAAAGCTCTGCTTTAAGTTCTAGACAGCGTACTTGAACAATAGTGTGGGCATCATGCATTTCAGTGAATCTAGATATAGTGAGCTTAGAATTTGTTGCAATATAAAACACATCTTTGGATAAGCAATCAGCAATTAAATTGTCATTTGCAATGAGGAGATTTTTCTGCTCAATCTCATCATACTTTCTACTCACAACATTTTGGTCAACCTCAGCTTCCAACTCTTCAAAAATTTCTTTCATTTCTTTGACTTCCTTAGTGAGAGCCTTTTGAATACCCTTAAAATGTTCTTTAAGTGTTTTGAAAAATGGAATAACCTCAGTGAGATAGCATTCCTTGGTTTGTTTAAAACCCCTTTCCCCTTCAGTAAGCCCCGTTGGTGTAATTCTCTTTTTACATGTTTTTTCAAAGTATGAAAAAAGTTGTATTAGTGCAAAAATGTTAATTTTTACTTGACTCTTTATTGGAAGCACCCTGGGGACGAGCGTTGCAGGTGTATTGGGAGGGTACATTGTCAACGCTTTGATTGGGCTTGAAGTTGGGGTCTGCTCTTTGAGAGCTTCTGCTTTCATCTTGATGAGATCCTTAGACCAAAATATCTGCTCAGGGGTCAATCGTGTCTGTGGTGTGAAAGTCGCTAAATAATTCTCTTTCAAGTAATCATGTGGTGCAATCTTAACTTTCTTTTTCACACACTCTGGGTCTTTCAAATTTTTTAATTTATTTTCTTTCTAGTGATTTCGGCTATCTCTAGGGTATCCTCTGAGTTACGCACTATGGCCGGGACATGATTGGTTTTGATAATTTCATGACCATTATATAGGGCAAGCTAAACTTGCTTTACACGGGTGAGACATAAAGGGTTCTTGTAGCCAATAGCTATCTTTCTCTGTTCATCATAATAGGGCTTTGGTTTACACAGCATGTGAACTGTTTGAAGAGATTGGTCTTGTTTGTATAATTTATCCTCGACCTTTTCTTTTAAAGCTTTCATGTCCAAAAATTCTTTAAGGTTTTTATTTTCTTTCTATTTAAAATCCTTTTTCAAAGATGTAACTTCTTCTACCATTGACTTGTTATGGTTAATGGTAGAAGTAAGTTGCAGTTTTACAGAATGAAGTTCCCTTTTCAAATTTTCTTCCTTAAGATTACGATCAGCGATAACTATTCTTAATTGTTCATTAATCTTTTGTTCTCTTTCTGTTAATTCAAACTTGGCCCGTCTTTCATACAGTTTAACTTGTTCCTTATAAGTTTCAAGTTCAGCAGTTAGTGAATTATCAACTACTATGTTCCGTGTTGTTTTAGAGACAGACTGGGCATGAGGTTCACACATATCATTATATATCATCATGTATGCATCATTTGTAACAGAAGATACATTGCTTTGTACAACTGGCACTGCGTTGTCCTTTACATACTGATCATACGGAATCATATTACTATTACTCGTATAATCGGCATGTGAGTCAACAACGTAGTTTGGTTGTACATCGTCATGCATCTCGTGTTCTTCATGATGTTCACAAACAGCATCCTGATAGTGATCATGGTCGTGTACCTCAGATAGAATGTCCGAATCATACGACGGACCGGCTTCATCATAAACAGGATCTGCAGATGATAGATTAGCCATGAACATAGTTTGTGCCGTAGGTGCCTCATCAACATCAGAATCAAAAGCATCACAGTCATCAGCTTGAAACACATTATCCACATTGAGTGCTAAATCCTGAACAGGTTGCTCATCCACATCTTCATCAACAGCGTTGTCTTGTCCACCTGCAAGAAATAGTAATTGTTCTTCATCCAATGCCACTCCATTCTCCTGAGCTTGCATCAGTAACATCTTGTCTTTGAAGTATTCAGAGTTCTGTGGTCGCTTGGGCTGAGTGCAGTTCCTTGCTATGTGGCCTATACCGTTGCAGTTGTAGCACTTAACCTGCCTTGCTTGACCTGGATTAGCATTCCCGACTCTGTTCAGAGCTCCCCCATAACCAGCCGTACCTGCACCCCATGCATTGTTACCTTGTCCTCTATTCTGTCAACCCTGAACATTCTGAACCACAACACTGCAGTCTTGAACTGTGGCTTGGTTCCTAGGATTTGATGAAGTTCTGAGTTGATTATTTGTTTGAGGAAGGTATGTTTTGTATGATTGGGTGAGAAGGGCAAGTGTGTTGGTTAAGTTCTCAATTAAGTTGTCTGTTGGAGAAAGTCCCGAATCAAGTTGAGAGTTGTCAGCAAAGTGTGGTGGAACATATGTGGATGATGGATTTGTGGATGATTGTGAATTGTACTGCTGAGGTGCCACATTGGACATCAAGGCGAGAGGATCAACTGTGTGTTGAGTGAATCGGTCTAACATCATTTTGTTCTCATTGGCATGTGCCTCGTGCTGCTTTAGATAAGCATACAGTTGATCATAGTTGGATTCCCTCAAGCCTCTGTTGAGTTTCACTGCTGTTACAAATCTACCCCATTCCGGCAACATGTTGTTAACAAACTTAGAATTCAACTGCATTTTGGACATGGTCATGTTGATGTTACGCATGTCGTTAATGAGTTTGGCAAACCGAACATAGTAATCATGAATAGTCTCTCCTTTGTGCTGACGAAAGTGTTCGAAGTCATCATACAACTGTGATTAGCGGACTTCTTTTGTTAATACCGAACCTTCCAGGAGCATCTTCACATTGTCCCATATGTCCTTTGCATCAGTGTAATGATTGATAAGAGAGTAGATATCTTTTGGCAACCCTTGAAGTAGGATGTTTGTTGCCCAAATGTCAGCATTGTACCTATCCTTATCTTGAGGTGACGGGTCAGAATAGACACGAGGTCGTTCTGGACCTAGATGTAAGGAACCTTCATTTCCTTCTGAAAGAGTTTCCCTAAATGTTCCCATCTAAAAAGGTCCTTCATCAATTAATTTCAAGATGTTCACCCCATTCTCTTTAACTTCTTTTGTCTTTTGAGGTTAGCTTCTTTTGATTTTAGGCCGTTTTGAATCTTTCGGGTGCACTATTTCAATCACATGGTGGAAGAGACATCTCGTCATTAGTCAGTATGCATCATTTGAGTCCCCAGGGGGAAGTGTTGAGAGTATAATTATTGAAAACGTGAGAAAAGTTCTTTCTGATTCAATTAATGCTTCCTCAAACGGTCAATCCCTAAGCTTATTCTTAAAAGAAGTAGAAATATTTGATAAAAGAGGTACACATAGGTATGATGATTCCTTAAGTCAGTCAGTATTCTGCAGAAAGAAATGAGTACATTTGGGACTTAGTTGACTTAGGTGTAATCATTTCGACTACTTAGAGGGAATAATTGTGACATTCGGGACTTAGTTGACTTTGGTGTTACAATTTATATCATGACTATCCTGAAGAGAGAAATGCGCTCATCCGGGACTTAATTGTCTTTGGTGTTGCGGTAACAAATTCTTGAAAGGGTTAACTGTGTACTTCGGATATCTGGGATTTATACATTAAGACTGCTTGATGCGGCTTAAAAGAAAGTTCTGAATCTACTCAAGAAAGGATTGCTGGTTTAGGGGGAAGCTAAGACAACATCAACACCGACATCACCAACCTCACAAGCTCAAGTTACATATGTATCTGAATCTGTTCTATCCTCGAAGTTTGATGCAAAGACTTTCATAACTTGGAAAGAAAGTTAAAGCAACGCTGAAGAGTGCTTGGACAGAGAAAGATCAGATTAACAACCTCTTGAAAGAAAGTAGGTTAATGAGGAGTTTGGAAAAGTTCGTTGGTGGAAAATTGTTCGAAGGAGACCTACGGCTGCGTCAAAAGAACCATATGATTCTATCATATGATGTTCTCATCAATCAGGTCAAACCTCGTACATAATAATCATGTGATTGTATGTAGTGTAGACTTTATGGTGATATTAAGGTGTGCTCGAGTACAAAATTTTCAAGAATTTCTTAGTAAATTCAAAAAATTTCAAATTATTGTACTCGGCACCATCTTATAAACCCTCAAAAGTTGAGGGGGAGCAATAATATGTTCCATTCTGCTAGAATACATCATTTTGTCCCCGAACGGTTAATCAATTGATATCCAAAATATCAAGGGATTAACATTTTGGATAAGGGGAGAAAATGTGATTAACCTGGACTTAATGTATATTGACAGAAGTGTATATTGACAGAAGTAATCAATTAAAATGGACTCGATGCACTCCACACTTAGCATGTACTACGATTACGATGCACATGTTAAGGGGGAGCTTTTAGTGATGATTAAAAACATTCAAAGTGTGCAAACCTTTTGGATATTTATATCTCAAAACACTTTGAATGATGTGTCACTGATTTTGGGTTGTAATGTCTGATGAATACCTAAAAGATGCGAAACATGTACTTAATTTTATGGAGTTATAAGGTGGTTAGGTATAGGTATTCAAATCCCATGATCGGCCGTAGAACCGGAGGAGATTACCCGGATTATCCCATTTTTAGCGTAGAAAGTCCTTAGGTTATGATTAAAAAGGAGAAAAAAACTAGATGTCAGGAAAATGCCGACTGAGATGGAGCTAACACTGGAACAAACCCAACAAGGTGTTAGTTATGAAGTCTCGGTAAGCATTGAAGGGGTTGAAGAATGAAAAAGAAAGTGGGATAAAGGGTGAAAAGAAAAGAAGCCTCCTTACACTTAGGCAGAAACGGGTCAATACATATGCTGTCAGAAACACTTAGGTGTTGTCTGACATTGAAGACAGTCATGGACCCAGTGACGCTATGCACAAACCCCTCCAGCCACTCAATGTTGGAAAGACTTTGTTTTAAAACTCACAGAGATACACTTATTTCTATTGAATTTCTCACTCCGAGTTAGTTGATATTGAAAAGGTGGCACTCAGCTCCAGCCTCCGATCACTAAAATTAAAAGTGCACTATTGAGTCTAGAGCCAAAAGAGATCATCCATTAATCTCATTAGGACACTTGTCATAATTTAGCTTGTTATCTCACTAATATGAAATCAATAATATCATTAGAGTCTACGCAGATCACTTGTGATTTTGCCAGAACATCGAGTGATACTTAAGTATTCACAATGAAGATGAAATCCTGCTTGAGCCAACATCAACAAGCTCATGGAGGTGACTTGATGCGATTCTTATGGAATCAAGCTTGTGAAACTGGAGAAGCAATAATAGTGACGCTGCGTCTTTATGAATCAAAAATTGTTCCAGGAAGGTTATGGATGGACGGTTAAAGAATTTTGAATTGCTTAAAACTCTTGATGTGTTACAAAACCACTTTAGCAAGTGACATGTCGATTGATTTTAAAATCGATTTTCTATATCAATCGGTGAGATAGTAACTCACTGGTTCACTCTTATCGTGTTGTCTGCTTTGAGACGTTCCAATAATGAGAACATGCTGAGGAATGATGAATCTCAAATCATCGCATGTGTTAGAAAGATTCATGACGATAGCTGAAATCCTGTTAGAAGATTCTTCTTAAAATTGATATCTATCTGATCAACGAGGTCGATCCTCATAGGATTTAAACGGTAACTACAACAAACCTGGCGAAATGAGCAAAGACGCCCATATTCGTCTCCCCCGCTTTGATTGTAACTGTTTTTATGCAGGCTATGTTAAAGATGATGGTGAAGGTTTCTATTCTAGCTGACTCACGAGAGATCCATAGCCTCATGCGCATACCCGATAGACAAACATAGGACTTTCACGAAAGGCTCAAAATAACATATTAAAGACTTTCGCTACTCTGATAACGAACGTCTTTCTCGAAGTGACGAAGTATTGTAGTTAACGAATCTCAAGAAATACGTAGCATTAAGTTTTGTCAAGTCAACCATTCGAGAAAGGTATGAGCATGTTGGTTTAGAAATCACAAATCCACAAGATGGCAAAGTTTCGAAGATGGATAAGGGATTTGTGCTTGATTGATGATCTCAAAGATGCTTAAGAATCACATGTCAAATACAAGTTCAAGGAACTGAAGCCTTTGTCTCAGAAATCAATGATCACTACAAACATACTCACAGGAGAATGTGACAAAAGGACAAGCTAAAGACTAAGACAAAGCATAGTATGCTAGCGTAAGAGAGGTTTGTAAAATATGGGTGACCTCCCTTAGGGGGGAGATTTTTGGATAACACGCGCCTCCCCCCTCCCTCAAAAAAGTGTCGGTCACTGCTCCAAGTTGTAACAGGTTCTTAGCTCGTAGATTGTGTCATGTTTAAGTATGAGCTAAACGGCTAGGCCCATGGCGATGCCATCATAGCCCATGGGCCGGCCATCATGTAACTATATAAGCCCTCTCCTAGCCTTGGAGAGAGGTTGGTTGTTTTCATTGTTCCATTTTCCACATAGTAATAACACTTCATCCATTCCATATACTTTCTCTCACTAAACATCACAACCCACATCTCTCTCTTGTTCTTGGTAGATTATTAGATTACATGTTTCTTCACCAATACTAGTAAGTCAAATATTAAAACCTACTTACATCACAAGCTGTTTGTAAGTAAATCTGCAACTTCTTGTCAGTGATTTTAACCAGATGATCACTTCTTTTCATTGCAATCCCTAATAAAGTGATGTCTAATCTCTATATGCTTTGTTTTTTAATGAAAAATAGGATTTTTAATTATGTAAATAGTACTGTTATTATCAATAAAGATTTTGGTATGCAAGAAATTGTACCCATAATCAAGTAATTGATTCTTAATCCAAAGCACTTGTCTACATCAACTTGAATGCAGTAATATTCAGCTTTGTTGTGGGAATTTGCACCTCGTCTATTTCTTTCATTGCCTTGATATAAACTCTACTTCTAAAGGAATTGACAACCTCCTATTGTGGACTTCCTATCTCAGAGCTTGTCTCCAGCATAATCATCTATCAGGTTATGCTAACCAACTCAAAAGGTGAATTTTTAAAAACCAAAGGCCCAATTTAGGGTTGCTCGCGTTAAGATATTCTAAATTTTCTTTTCACAATATGAAGATGTGACACTCTTGGGTTAACTTGGTATCTTGCACACGCACACACTGCAAACATAATATCAGTTCTTGAAGAAGTCAGATACATCAATAAACCAATCACTCTTATCAGAGATATAAATAAACATCCACTTCTTCACCATCTTCGTCCTTGAGCAAAATCTTTTGAGTTTCCATAGGTGTGCTTGCAGTCTTGACATCAGTAAAACCAAATTTCTTCAAGATCTCAGTCACATACTTGTCTTGACTGATAAAAATCCCATCCTTCTTCTGCTTTAATTTTAGTCCTAAGAAGAATGTGAGTTCACCCATAGAACTCATCTAAAACTTCTTATTCGTTATCTTCTCAAACTCAGTGAATAATGACTTCTTTGTAGAGCAAAAAATGATATCATCTGCATATACTTGAACTGATAAAATATTACTTTTTTTCCTTCTGATAAACAAAGTCTTATCTATCTTTCCTCTCTGAAACCCATTGTCTAACAAATAAGTTGACAAGGTTTTATACCAAGCTCTGGGAGCTTGATGCAGTCTATAAAGTGCCTTTTCTACTTTGTATACTCTGTCAGGGAAGTCTGGATCTTCAAATCCTGGTGGTTGACAAACATAGACTTCCTCTTTAATCTTACCATAAAGAAAAGTACTCTTGACATCCATCTGGTACACCACAAAGTCTTTAAATGATGCATAGGCTAAAAATAGCCTAATTGCTTAAATTCTTACAACAGGGGCAAAGACTTCATCATAGTCAATCCCTTCTTCTTGAGTGTAACCTTGAGCAACAAATCTTGCTTTATTTTTAATCATAATTCCTCTTAAATCCTTTTTATTCCTGAAGAACCATTTAGTGCCTAAGGCCCTTTTGCCATTTAGTAAATCTACCAAGATCCAAACTTCTTGTAGCTTGAATTGTAGAAGCTCTTCCTGCATAGCCTCTATCCAGCTTAGATCCTTCAATGCATGAATTACCTTTTTAGGTTCTTCTTGTGATAAAAAGCAAGCAAACAAGTAGTTTTGAAAGTCTTTATGGTTTGTTCTTTGCTGAACTGAACTAAACAAACCATGTTCTTCCAAATTCTTTGTCATTCTTCTTGTTTGAGGTGCTGAATTCAAGTCTCCAATAATTTGTTCAACTGGATGATCTTTGTGTACTCTTGTAGTTGGAATAAGACTGACAGGTATAAATGCATCGAAATTGTTCATGTCAGCCTCTGCACCAACATCTTCATCATCATCTGAATAAACAATATCTTCCAATTCAGGAATATTTGGATCATCTAGAAGTTCAATGCTTGTTTTTGCACCAACAGCATTAACTTCATTTGTGCTAGTAGCATTAATAGTGTTAGTGTTGTTAACATTATCCTCCTTCTCTTGATCATTACTTTCACTATCTTTACTTGAATCACCACCTTCTTCTCCTGGTTCTTTAGTAACCTTCTTTTCATCATCTCCTGAAGGTTTGAATCCAGCATCAGGAGAACTCTTTGAACTTTAAGAGAATGATGTATCCGAAGTCACCATGGTAGCTGAACTATATCTTTTCTAGGTATTGTCTCTATTCTAGCTTTTCCTGCATCATCACATTCTTTTGTACCTGCATTACCATTAGACTGATTTCCTGCAACAACAGGCTTATAATTCATTGACTTTGTTAGTGCATCAATATCAAAAGCCAATTTGGTCCAATTCCTGCAATATTAGGTGTATTCTCATTAAACTGAACATGCAGGTTCTCTTCAACTATCCTAGTTCTACTGTTGAATACTCTAAATGCTTTAATATTGACTGAGTACCCAACAAAGAATCCTTCATCAGCCTTACCATCAAACTTGCCTAAGTGATCAATGGTATTGAGAATTGTAATAGACACCAAACGGTCTCAATAACGTAAGCTGGTTTTCTACCAAGAAAAAGTTCATAAGGGGTCTTGTTATGAGGCTTAGTTACTAATACCCTATTTTGCACATAGCAAGCAGTATTAACTTCTTTATTCCTAAACAAGTACTTAGTGCTCGTAGAGAATCAGCTAGCATTATCTAGCAGCCTGTCAGATTAGTGTTCTTATTTTTCCTCTCATGCTACTCCTGTTTTGTTGAGGAGTTCTAGCTACAGATTCTCTTTATACCTTTCTACTCACATAATGAGTCTCTCGCTTTATCTTGAACTTAGTATCCTTGTCTCATCTAATTACCTTAACCTTTGAGTTCATATTATGTTGTTTCTACCTCCAGTATAATGAAGTAAGAAGTCAGGTCTCATCCTTAGTAGTCTAGAAAAAAACCCAAATGCTAACTACTGTATTCTTTGTAACAGACTAGGCAATACATCCGTTTTCATTAAGTCTTTTTACAATGTTAGACCAAACAATCCATGTGCTCATATGTAAGGTTGGCTGATTGTCTTATTGTTTTAGCTCTTACAAGAGAGCCTCTATGTGCTTTTCCCTATTGACAGAAGCAAACCAGGTTTGTTTATTTTCAAAAAGTTTTGAAGGTAAACCTCTTACAAGATTTCCTTTAACCAATATATTTATAGTTTTGAAATTTATGTGTCCAAGCCTCTTATGGCAAAGTTCATATTCATCAGATGTGGCTTTTGAAAAGAGACAAGTTAGACCTCCTTTAGGAACAATATTCTTTAAATCAACACTATACATATTGTTCTTTCTAGGAACTTTAAGTAAAACTTGACTTTCGTCAGTTAACTTAAAGTTTAGAGATAAAACAATACATTCAGTGTCATTAAAGAGAACAGTTTGGATTGTACCTTTGCTTGTGATTTTCCCTCCTTTGGGGTTACCTCTAAAGGCAACATATCCTCCATCTATCTCTTCATAGTCTGTAAGATAGGACATGTTCCCTGTCATGGCTTAATAACTATAGGCTCACTTGTAAACTCTTCTAAACCAGAGAATGACAAATCATGTTTTGGAGGCATAAAGTTTCCTATATAGAGAGGTGGAATAACATTATACCCTAAACCTGTTTTGCACTTATCAACTATCTGACATTCTATTAGTTTGCTTAAGCTTTTAGATGAATTCTCAAAATTTTCTACTGTTAGCTGAATTTCATCTTTTTGTTTTTGAGCCAGTTCTAACTTCCTCCTAAGATCTCATAATGGACGCTCTTTCTTAAATGAATCTCATGGTTTTAAGACTTAGTTATCTTCCTCATGAAACAGACTTATTTTTCTTATAAACTTATAGTCGTGCTTGTCTAAGACTCTATACTTGTTTTATAAGTATAGCTTTAACTTAGATGTTCCTTAAGTCTTTTAACAGTTGTTCATTTTGTTCTTTAAGAATTTTAAACATTTTCCAAACAAGATAATGAACAGTTTGAATTAGTAGATACCTCAGAGTTAGAACTTGTAGAAGAGTAAGCCATGAGTGCAAAGTTAGTGATAGATCCTATGTCTTTCTGCTTGATCCACTACAATCATAACCAGAAGACATCACAGAGACACCGATCATTATGAAGCTAGTTGTTCTTCACGTGCGAAACAGAACCTTCTTGTGTTCTCCTATTTTTTTTCTTGGTTTCTGGAGCTTACAATCCTTGATAGTGTGCCTTTTGTGCAGTTGTAACACGCCATCTTGGAACTTATCAACCCAATGGTCTCATTACCGTTAACAGTAATCTTTCTTTCTAGTGTTCTTCAAGAGTCTCTTGCCCTCCTTGTTAGCATAGCCAGTCTACCACCTTAAATCCATCTTTCTAAATCATAGGAGTGTAATTTGTTGCAAGTCCTCATTGTCAAGTTGTGGACTATTTGGTTGGCTTGCAAAGAAAGCACAGATGACAGCATCACTCAAGTTATCAATTGTTGTTGAGTTAACAGCAGTAGCTTGATTGCTAGCTGTTGTAGCACCATGAGCAGTTAGTATTAAAACTGCATATTTGTATGGATGGTGCTGTTTGAGGACAAAAGGCTAGGTTCTGTGTTGTTTGTGCTTGAGCTTGAGGTCCCTTTGACCTCTTGTTATAGATCTTCAGGTTGTATTAGTATCATCTAAGCTTAATTAATCTATCAGTAGGCTAGTGTTCCTCCATACAATGGTATGTGTGTTCCATTCTGGTGACAGACTTCTTAAAAACTTCTGATTTTTCATCTCTTGGAGCTATACTTTCACATCGAATATCCAACTGATCTGATAGAGCTTTGAAGCCTATCAAAGGTTTGATCTAACACCTTTGAGCTAGAAACCTTTGAGTTAGATGCAGTAAAATTTTCATACTGCTTCTTTAGAAGATTCCTCTAAGTCTTTTTAGTAGCAGCATTCCCTCCAAACCTCTTCTCAACAGCTTACAGCAATAACTTGGTATCTTTGATGGAGTTAAACTTTAATTGATGTTCATTAAGGATGCCCATCAATAAAGTGCTTTTTGCCTTAAACTCTAACCTCCTTTGTGCCTTTTCTTCAGCAGTTGTAGGAGCAATTGTAGTCTCAACACCTTTAACACCTTTTGTTATTTGAGGTGCATAACCATTCTCTATAACTTCTCATAAAGAATAATCAATCATCTGGATGTACTGTTCCATCCTCATCCTCCAAAGCTCATACTCACCTGGTTTAAGCATAGGCACTTTTGATGCAACCACCATATGTAGTGAGTCTTAATCCATGTCTTTGTAACAAAGAGATCATGTGTATTCAAACGGGTTCTTCTTAAAAAAGTTTCTTAAAAGCGCAAAACAAGCGCTCTGGATACCTGTTGTAATCATACATTGAATGATCTTTAATTCCTTACTTGTGATAAGTTTAGTTATGTCAGATAATCCTACACAACTTGATAGATAACTTTGTAAAATGTATCTAAAAAATTATGTGGCATCTAATCTTTTGATCAATAAGAAGAATATGCAATTAGCATTAATTCTTAATGAACCTCGCAGATTAAGACAACAAAGCTTCAATATATTAATGAATACTTATTAATTAGTAATTTATCTCAAACCTTGGAAGCTATAACGATATCAAAACAAAAGATTTCTAGATTGTATTTATGATCTCAAACTCTATGCCCTAAGACCTCTTTTATACACCAAGGAGTCTGATTGAATGGTTTTCACACTATATATATATATATATAATATATAATAAAATATATATATAAGTCTAAAAATCAACAAGATCAATGATACCGAGAAGTAGTATAGAGTGTTCCCGGGTCGTTTATCCCCAACGAGGCTGGACTGGAAAATCGATACAGTCGAAGATTTGAGTTTGAATGAAGGGATGATTTGGAGATTGAAAAGCCCAATTAAACAGTAACAAACTATGAACGTTTAGAAAAACCTAAAAAATGTACGAAATTAGAGATCTGTGTAAAGAAAGGAAGCACGAATCCCTGAACAAAGGGGGAAAAGCCTAATATTTCTTTAAAAATAATCCTACGAAGAATTTTTCACTTCTAAACTACTCTATGGGACAAATAACGAAGAATGAAAAAGACTAGGCCGAAAACGGAGTTCGTTTGACCCAAAAACGAGTCAAAACAAAATCCCGTACCCGGACCGTTCTTTAAAAAGTAAAAAGTTGTAAAAATGACCCTACGAAAATTTTTATATTTTTCCTACAAACTATATGACAAAAGAAAATTTTCTAAAAAAGCAAAATATTTTTTTGATTATTTTTGTATTTTTTATGAATTAAATAAACTTTTAACGAAATTAAATTATAAAAAATACTAAATGTTTACGAAAAAATCTGAAAAATTTATGAAAAATACTAGACACCTTAACAGTCCTACGAAAAATAAGAAACTTAAATAAGCTGAAGAAATAAGCCCCGAATAAGCAGTTACAGCTTATTAAGCTTAAAGGGCCAAATTGTGTATAAATACACAAGCCCTTGAGTCTTTAACGAAAAAGACCCAAGGGCGCAGTGGTAGAGTGTGTTATGGGAATAAGGTGGGATGTATCGCTGGTCTACCGGGTTCGGTCTTGCTCACCGGGGCCAGTGTCTTTCCCTTTTTTGTTTTCGAAAACTCAAAGAAGCAAAAGTTGTTAGCTCGTAGGGGCGTTAACAACGCTTGTTGTTCTACAACTTTTGCTGAAAAGCTGTCAATAAGCTTAAAAATAAGCTTAAAGTTGACAGTTTGGCTTAAATGAGCTTAAAGCTAGAAAATGTTAAGACATTTGGACTTGTGGTTGAAATAAGCTAAGACTAAGGGTTAAATAAGCTAAAGTGAGCTAAACTAATCTAAATAAACTTAAAAAAGGCTAAATGCTTAAACCTAATAAGCTGTTGAAACAGCTTATGATGACAGAAACAAAAAAGCTTAAAAAGGCTAAAAAGCTTAAAGTTATTGGACAAATAAGCTGGAAAAAAAGGCTCAATAAGCTAAACAACTATTTATACTAATCTAAAAAGCTAATAAGAGCTAAAATAAGCTAGTGACACAAGCTAAATGAGCATAAAGAAAAATAAGCAGTCCCTAAGCCTAAGTCATTCAAAAACAGTCAAATGCCAAGTTTGGCCTTAAAAATAAGCCAACAAATAAGCTCACTAAAGTCTGAAACTTTGAGGGCTTATCTAAGAGCTTATAAACTCTTAAAATAAGCCAAAAACTTGGGCTTAAGAACACTAAATGACAAAGAAAAAGGGGCTTAAAATCTCCCCTTTTGCACCAGGGGAGATTTAAGCTAAACTTAAGGGGCTTATTTGACAGCTTAAAATAAGCTGTCAAATAAGCTCAAATTGAAAAGAAAACTAAAAACAGATAAAGTGCCCTAGCTTATGGACTTGTGCACAAATTTTTAGCTTTTAAAAATCCTTTTTTCTTGCTGAATTTTGTGGGTGAAAAAGGCTTGTGGGTTTTTTAAAACTGCCAACACAAGGCTTGGGTGGTTTTGACTTACCAAGTCAATAAAGACCTTAAGGGTGTAGATGTCTACAGCTTTTCAACGCACATAAAACAAACCTTTTTGATCACACACAAAACACACTCTTTTTTTGAACTTTAAATCAAATTCACAAGTGCTTAACTAAATAAGCACTTGTGGTGTTTTAAGAATCACAGTTAAAAAAGATGTTTTATAAAACTTTTGAAAAACACTTTTCAAACTTAACAACTTGTAAAAACAGCTTAAAATGAGCTTAAAACTTAAGCTTAAACCAACCTAATGACCATAACCCAAACCAAGACCATTTTGACCCGTTTTAAGGCTTATGCCAAACACCCCTTTACCAATTCTGTCCCAACTTTATTATACTTAAAAACTGTTTTAAAAGCTAAACCAGCTAAAACCTTTTATCTACTCACACTATTTTTCACCTAATTAAGCTACTTTAAAACTAAAACTTACAGCTTAAGTGTAAAAATAAGCTAGTTTCTCTCCTAGCCCTTTACACTAACATGGACAGTTTTAAAAGATAAACTAAGATTATACAAAATTTATTCCATGAAAACTTAAAACATATAAATAACAAGTCTAAACAAACATGTTTGCAAAGAATTGACAGGAATGGAGAGTAAATAAGCAAATGTTTTAAGTTAAAATTAAGCTAGAATGAAATTTAAGAAATGAAACCTTGGTTTTTTTTGTTGTCTCAGAACCAAGCCACTCTTGTTGAGTGAGTGGCTTAAAACCTGAACCTATGGCTCCCTAGCCTCTAAACCTGAGCTTAAAAGCTCAATAAGCTCTTTTAACTTTTTGGAAAGATGCTTAAACACTTACAGAGAAGACTTGGAAGTTTCTTTGGGAGCAAGTTAAAGTAGATTTAAAAAGACAGAGCCAGTGAATTACATTGGATAATTTATATACTTCTTAATTTGAAGACCATGTTTGAACATCATGTTGAAGATAGTGTATGGAAGAATAAAAAAGGATTAGTTAAAGTGCTATGATTCTTATGGAGTTCATTGTGTAACAATGCAGTCCATACTTTATTATTTGTTGGTTGAGAAGATGTATCCACTTACAAATTACACACTACATTAGATGTTTAATGATGTATGCTTCACGCTGAATTATGCGATGTGACAAGTCATTTGAGCTTCTTAGATTGGTCAAGAAATAGCTTAAGGAAGGCTATATACCTGAATAAAGTGTTTGGAAGCATCATCTTGGTGATTAATGAAGCTTTCAATGAAGAAACTAGAGATTTTGAAGAAGAATATCAAGTTTAAGGGAGGATATGTTGGGATTAAAAGCCTTCTGTGAAGCAAAACGGCGTTAAGGTTTTAAGTTACTTGCCGCTAAGTAAAACTTAGTGATGTCATAATCTTAATAAAAAAACATATGCAAAGTAGTACGTGACTGCTAGTTACTACTGGGCTCAGTGAAACTTAGTACTAGCTAGTGTACCTTAGTACTTCTGCTAGTATATGTTAGTACGCCTAGAGTAAAGTTAGTACCCGCTGTTGACCGATACAGATAATAATTCTAATTAGTTACTTACTCCTTAAACACAGGTTAATGCAGCTGTGTATAAGTTACTACTGCTTGTTAAGAGTTAATGCTGCTGGTACAAAGTTACAACTGCTGAAAGATAAAGATTGCTTGAAGATCAAGATTACTTATGAGATAAGGATTGTTATTTATAGAATAGATCTTTGAGAATAATCTAAGTTTTAGTAATATATTGTAAATCGACTAGGACTCCTTGGTGTATAAAAGGAGGTCCTAGGGCATAGAGTTTTATGTATCTTAGTCGTATAATTCATAGCTTCAAGGTTTTGTAACCCTAATACTAGGAGAGTATTCGTATTATTTATAATAATAATATTGGAGCTTTTATTGTTGAAATTATATTGTTTTGTGTTACTGAAGAATTCTTCTTATATTAAAGATTAGATTCCGCATAATCTTTAGTATTATCAAACAAAGTTTCTTAAACTAAGTTGTGTTAGATTTATCTAGCATAACTAAACCTTAAACAAGCTTAAGGAATTCGATCATTAGAAGTTAACTGGGATCACAACTTTAAAAAAATACACAAAAACCTTAAACTTAACCAATAAACCCCTATACCCCAAAACCCTAAATCCCTAACCACTAGGTATAATATTACAAGTGATATATACATAAACTTTAAAACCTATACCAAAAACCCTAAACCCCTAACCACTAAACCCTATACCAAAAACCCTAAACCCCTAAACACTAAGTATAATATCACAAGTGATGTATACATAAACATTAAAACCTATACCAAAAACCTTAAACCCTTAAACACTAAACTTTATATCAAAAATCCTAAACCCCTAACCACTAAACCCTATACCAAAACCATAAACACCTAACCACTAAACCCTATACCAAAATCCTAAACCCCTAACCGCTAAACCTTATACCAGAAACCCTAAACCCCCTCCGTAACCACTAAACACTATACCAAAAACCCTAAACCCCTAACTGCTAAACCCTAAACCAAAAACCCTAAACCCCTAACCACTAGGTATATATCACTTGATATATACATAAACTTTAAAATCTATACCAAAAACACTAAACCTCTAACCACTAAACCCTATACCAAAAATCCTAAACCCCTAACTACTAGGTATAATATCATAAGTGATATATACATAAACTTTAAAATATATATCAAAAACCATAAATTAACCCGTAACCGTTAAACCCTATACCAAAAACCCTAAATACCTAACCATTATGTAACCTTTCCCTTTTTTTGTTCTGAATATTTCAATTATAGTCCTTTGACTATTTGACGTTTGTCAGTTTATTCAGATTTTGTACCGTGTTGACGGTGGTGATTTTATTAGAATCAATGTGTAATTAGGTTATTTGTGAATAATATTCCTTTTTTTAGAGTGTTATTATGAAGGTATTTGTAGGTTCGGTGGTTGACCCATGTTATTTTGAGAAATGCCAAAAACGATCCTTACCACTTCATTAATGTCCAAATGAATTTTGAAGGGTTTAAAGTGAAAATATGTCGTGTAAATCCTCTAGGTTAATGGAAAAGTATTTTTAAAATGAATAAAAATGCTAAGTAACTTTGGGGAGTATTTTACGGTTGAGTTTTACGAGCTTTTAAGTGATCCCGACACGAAAAGAAGAACCCGAACCCCCTAGGATCCTTGTTCGCGGTTTGAGTCCAAGAGGAGATAAGGAGGCCCTTTTTTTATCATGGTTTGTTGTGAGTTAGTACATACAACATATTCCGATCTGTGCAAGTTTTTAAAACACATAGTATCATTTTCATAAAAAAATATATATCTCTCCTCTATTTTCTTTGGTTTTCGGACGAGCACCCTCACACACACAAACACATAAATTTTTAAACTTTGATCAAGAAAACATGAAGGTCCAAGAGTTGTAAGGTGTTTCTAGTGTTCGGGTTATCAATAAAACAACGTTTGGGTTGTCCGGCTTCGTGGACGAAATCTACATTTTTTAAAGATTTTCCCATGTAATTTTCAAATTTAAATTTTGTTTGTCCTGTTGGTTTTATATTGAATGCATATATGTTAGTGTACAAGTTGACCGTCATATAAATTTGATTTTTGGAACGAAATGAGTAAAAAAGGGTGTGTTTTGGTTCTCGGATTGTAAAAGAGGAAAGAAAAGGGTTTTAGTACTTTTGATGTGTTGGTCGTGCTGGCTGAATAAACTATGTTTTAGATATCTTTTTTTGATAATATCTTGACAGCTTTATTTTTTGGGGCTTATTTTCGTGCTTATTGTGAGCTTATGGCTTCGTGGGCTTATTTTGAAAAACACAAGAAATGTGTTTTTGATTATAACTTGTATGAGCGTATGCCGTGGACTATTTTTTATAGCTTATGGTAGTAACAAAATGCGATACGTAGCTTATTAGCTTATTTTCAAGCTTAATATATGTATTGTGGAGCTTATGGACTCACGACCCAATAAGCCTATTTAAGCTAAGCTTAATAGGAGGGCTTATTGTGGTCCGGATTATTTTTTACTTATTAGTATAAGTTTATGTATATAAATGGACATTGGTTTTGGACTTGGATCGTATTTTGGACTATAAATATCTTAATAGACCCTTATTGGGCCTTAACAGGCCCAAAAACGATATTTAGTCGTTATAAAGAGTTTTGAACGAACTATATTTGAAAGAAAAAATGTATTTACAATGTGGTATTAAATGATATTTGAGAAAAAAGCGTTTTTAAGTAAACGTTAAAGATTGAGATTTTGGAATTTTGTCGAAAAATGTCAAAACTTTGTAAAAGTTTTGAAATAAAATGATTAAAAACCTTGAAAAACGTTGAATGAACGTACAGCGGTCAATGTCGAAATTTCGTAAAAAGTTATATACTTCAAATTTTTTTACCATAAAACATGATTTTTTGATTTTAAGAATAATAAAAGGTATTATTTTAATTATTTTATTTATTTAATTTAATTCATTCTAAAACGAAAAATATACCTTTTCATTCCTCCTCGTAACTTCACGAATATGTTTATTATGAGTAAGTCGTTTCAATTTCAACCGCTATTATTATTTATTTTCAGATGACGTAGAGGTCACCGAAATAGACTTATCGAGATTCAATTTATAATTTTAATATAAATATTTACTTATATTACTTATCTATATTCTTTAAATAGTATAAGTAAGTATTATTGAGTAATGGGATTGATATGATTGTTGGGATATGTCGTCAACCATCACACCACTAAATTATTATAGGTAATTATACAATGCGTCTAAACTCTATGCATCAAACGTGAAGACTGTTTTGGAAATGAATGATTAAAATGACACATTAACTAGACTAGGTCGTGTGCGGACGTCGTTGCATTTGCTTGTGTGATTGAGATTTGGTTGCTAAAGACTTGCTTTGATGTGAGTTCTCGTAGCCCATTTTTACTGTCTTTTCCGTTGGGGGAAAATGATACTCAAATGTGTTTTAAAATGTTTTGAATTGAACTGTGCGAAATGTGGTTTTATTTTTAGGACAAGATACATGCTTATGAATGCTATGTGAATATTATGTGTTGCATGATTATTTGGATTGGAGGGGTACACCTATCCCAGTAATCGTATGATTGTTTGGATCGAATGGGTACGCCTATCCAGTATTTGTGTAGTTATTGGAGCGAATGGGTACGCCTACCCTGGTATGTGTGAGGTCCTGCCCTAATTTAGTGCTCCAGCTGGTAGGCCCTTTAGGTGCGTAAGTGACATATGGATTATTCCATCCAAGCTTTCTCTCTAACATCCAACCCACATCTCACTATTGTTCTTGCTTGATCTTAAGATTACTAGTATTCTACAGAGTTTATAAAGAGAAAATATCTCAATGCCAATTAATGGGTTCTATTATTTGATAGGGTTCACTAATTTCTTTTAGGTGTAGTCAAATCTTCTTATTTTAAAATAAGGATTCTCAATGATTTTAAAATAAAATAGACATATGTCCTAAATGATATTGTATGTGTATGTATGAGGACTCTTATTTTGATTTGTTTATTTGACATAGGTTTTGAGGCGTCCTTGTTTTGAGTGAATGATCAACTAAAATGGCAATATAATTTGCTTGTGGGCCGGATATTAGGAGATCATGGTATGATGGTTGGCGTAATTTAAGGGACGTGATATTGATACAATATTTTCTTTAAAGTGTTATTACACAACTTTAGTAATTATCCTTTTAAAAAAATGTTAATTATGGACATATTTGGTGATGGGTATGTACTTATTCTTTTTAAATGGTTTCTTTTTCCTTTTGCCTTTCTAAAATATTGTATATAATATAAAACTTTTCTTTAAAACAATAATTGTATATAACAACTTATTACAATATTTTTACTTTCTGAGATTAATTATTAGCCTTTCCAATAATATAATCAAAAGCATATTCATGCTATTAATAAAGAATTGTGTAAATGCATACATGAGTTGTTAACCATTCATGTTTTTTTTAACAAAGGAAATGAAAGAAGTGGGTTATTTATTATTATTATTATTATTATTATTATTATTATTATTATTATAAGTTCTGAATAAGTGGGTACTTTTGAGGCCAACAGGTATAAATGTAAAATATAACAAAAGTTTAGGCGGAATCACGAAAAATAAACGTATATGATAAAAATAAAAATTACCAAATATGGGATACTTATCTAAAATAATAAAAATATGTAGAGCACGTAGACTAATATTTTGTCTATAACCGGGTTCACGTTTAATAAATGGTTTACTATGAACGCAAGACAACTTATTCGGTTAACTTTTAAATAAATTTTATGAAAAATTAAAATAAACAATAAAGTACGGGGTTAAATAATGACCCGAAATTTACGAATTGTTACAGTCTCCTCGTGTTAATTAAATTGTGATAATTAAATATAAATTTAATTATTATCGTGTCGGTACGCGTTGTGTGCGGTTTTTTTTTTTTACAATTTGAGAGATACATCTTCTCGTTTTCAAGTCAAATAAGTTTGAAAAATAAATTTGTAAATGAGAGATATGTAATAATAAATATGATTTATTATTTAAATATGTTTTAAAAAATTACCAGTTACGCAGTAATCGTTTTTATGCGACAATAAAAGGTCAAAAGTTAAAAAGTCAAGCCAAACTCAAAAAGTCAAAGGGTAAAATAGTCGTTTAAAGTTTTGAAAATTTCCGGATGTTACAGTACCTACCCCTTAAAGGAATCCCGTCCCGGGATTCGATTTGTGTTAACCTATTGTGTGACCAAGAAAATATTTAAGATTTAATAAACCAGTGTTGAACATGGCGTTGTTAACTTTATTCAGCAAAATTCGATGTTTTGACACTTCTAAATATACATAAATTTTGGCTAGGTTTGACCATGATATTTAATCCATCATAGTAGGTATTTTTAGAAAAATATCATTACAAGTTTTATGATTGATATAAATGCGTTATAAAGAAAGTCTCTTAGTGGTGAAAACATCAAAGGAGAAAGTGTAGTCGCGTGGGTAAGTCTATACAAAGTTTTAAATGTTTAAGGACAGTGTCTCGTTTCTGATATTTGTAATGTTCGATGATTAATAACGGACGAGGCTAATGGATGTAAGTATTCAACTTACTTGGTAGTACCAGGATGTATCATGACCTAAATTGTTGTACTATTGGTCTGTAATTAATAAATCAACTGAATACTATATCGACAGGGGGTTATCTTGTTTAAGGGGGGTTGCATTACTTAATGAATAAAGTTGTACGAGTTGGGACTGCTCAAGGACCCAACAACAGCAACCATAACAACAATAACTATAACAAACGGTGATGGGATGCGAAGAGTGAGGACATTTCGAGAAACAGTATCCCCATAATAAAGTTTAACAAATGGGAGGAGCTCGCGGGAGAGCTTATGTGATAGGTGGTGGAATATTGCACTCAGTTGTTAGTTCGATGATAAATCAAATCCATTAGCTCAAGAGTGCACAAGTCGGTTAGCTCCATAAACAGTTCATGATCGTAAGGATTTGTAACGGCAAAAGTAGTAACTTAATAATGAGTTCAGGTAGTTCCAAGTGAGGCCTTAAGATTCTGCTAAGTGGTAAGACGCGATTGTGTTTCTAGACCTTTTTAACAGATTTTGGTGATTGTCGGGTTCGAGTTCATACTCGTGTCATATTGGATACCATTAAGCCCACTCATTTATAATTCATTATTTACGTAAAGAAGCGTCCCAATTTGTGTAAGTAAGAAATGATAAACTTATGGTTCGATGATTTACAATTTATTTATTTAAATGAAGAGGCGTCCCAATCCTTTCAAATAAAGAGATTATAAATTATCCTACTTAATAATTTCCGATGCAATACGCGTACTCACATAACCTTCAAGGTGGTGGATAACATGACGATGTATGTTCCTTAATGAGTATGTGACGAGTGTTTAAAACTCATCTTCGGAGACGGGGAGTAAAACAATCAGGAAAATCAACATAGAGTTCAAGATAGTTAATGAGTACTCGGTTAAAGTAAATAAGATAAAGGTCTTTATGAACGAGTCAACATAGCAATTATCATATCAATCCTCCTATTACAAGTCCCGCCCATACAAGACTTGTAATGCTTAGATTCATACATAATCCCATGTAAACAGAACTGTGACGGGTTTTGTTAACATAACAATTATCATATCAATCCTCATATTACAAGTCCCGCCCATACAAGACTTGTAATACTTAGATTCATACATAATTCCATGTAAACAAAATTATAACGGTTTTCGTGTAATCCGATATTGTATAAAGTTATAAAAAAAATATTCTTAGAGACCATTGTTTAACTTACAATGTCTGAGAACGAAGTGAGACCATTGTGCAACTCACAATGTCTAAGAAGTAAAATGAGACCATTATGTAACTCACAATGTCTAAGAAGTAAAATGAGACTATTGTGCAACTCACAATGTCTTTAAATAATGTTCTGGTATTTTTATAAATAACTCTTATATAATTAAATGTACAATATACGTAAATATATATATATATATATATATATATATATATATATATATATATATATATATCATATGTGTCAGTTATTGTGTGTGTGTAAGTCACTTAATGTAACAAGTAATGTAAGCAAGTAAGCAAGTAGTACGTATGCACTTTGAAAATGTTTGATGTGATGCAATGTTTGTGAAAATGGTTATAGTCTAGGTAACACATGCAACCTAGTTCTTTATAGCCAGTGCTCTGATACCAATCTATAACACCCTCAAAAATATGTCGCAGCGGAAATATATCCGGGAGTGTTACTTCATAATACAACAGCACAAGATACAAATGAGAGACGACCTTCTAAATGTGTCATTGATAAGTAATCTCGTTGATTTTCTTGAAATTCGATATAACATTATCCCATAATTACATCACAATGAAAATCTTGAAAGCAATACAACGAGATTTGATCATTTGTATGTAAGTAGAAATCCATGAATGAAATCTTGTCAAATTTAGACTCCAATGCACATCAAGTAAGCCAAGCATCTAATTCACCTGAGAAAAACATGCTTAAAAGGGTCAACATAAAGTTGGTGAGTTCATAGATTTTATATAAGTACAAATGTTGGATCAAAGATTTGTGAAGCGTGTATGACCATTTCAATCCTTATAACAGTCACCAAAAATGTATGTATACACGTAAAATCAAAGATGTGTATGACTATTGTATCACATACGATAGTCACAAAAAGTTAAGTATAGTTGGAACAAAGCGTTTGTAAAGTATGCATGGCCATTTGTATCAATACATAGTCACAGTGTGATTACGATTGCACCCCTAAGTTCATGAACCGTGACGTAGACTTATATGTATGCCACTTTATTCAAGTCACAGTAAGAGTTCATGAGTATGTAGTTGTTGGCCTATCGAACCCAAGCAGTCGTATGCTTCCGACATGGTTATAACGTTTGTTTGTTCCAGTGATACGACTAATCACCCGAACGGAATTTCAGTTCCTAAAATAGATCTGTTTTTATAGCATTAGCGCTTTACCCTTGAGTAATTTTACAGTTCATGAAAAATTAAAGCTTATCGTATCATAAAAGTAAAGTATAGTTGTTGCGTCTATAAGTGTAAACAAGTATTGTATCTCACTGTGAGATATGAAAATGAGTGGGTTAACAAAGTTGTAACGAGTTTGTAACCAAGTTACGAAATCAAGTATGCAATTAAGTATGTAAAAGAGATTGTAAATGAATATGTAACCACGTGTGACGAGCATGTATTCTCCCCTGATATTTGTAAAGTATGGATAATAGTGCTAAATAAAATCACCTTGAAGCAAATATGATATAAACATCGAGAAGCCGAGAGAAATCCTAGAAGCAAAATAAAGTCGCATCTTAGGATTTATAAATATTACGCGAATAAATGTATATAAAATTTTATAAAGTTTTTATATTCGTTAACTTTTGAGATGTACATCTTATAATGATGTTAAAGACAAAATAACTAAACTATAAATTTTGGACTTAGTTTTAAAGAGCATAAAATAGACACGGCCAAAAGTATTATTTTAAAATTCCATAATATTCATTTGTAACTATCTTTATAAATCAGGGACCATTTATGTCAGCTTTCAAAATTATGATGGTCCTGTTTTAAAAATCAATTCAAATTGACAAATCCTACCATGCATATCATAGGCGTATGCGTAAGAATTGTCTTTTATAAATATGTATGTCATATTATAATATAATATACTATATATATATATATATTAAATATATATATATATATATATTGTTTGAATAGCAGTCATCTCTTTTGCATGACTAACTGTGGTAACCTACATTCTTGTGAGCGACTCGAACTATCGGTCATAACTAGCTTTTATATAAGGCTTATTCTATAACGTTATACGACCAACTTAAGTTTCCTTTCATGTAATGCTCTTTACGTCGAAGAAAACCGTTTATTGACCCAAAACGACTTGTCGTTATTTATCTTTGATCGTACTATATCAACTATGAAAACCAATTCTCTCTTCCCAAGATGTACGTACAACAGTTTCAAAATAATTATACATTCAAGTTGTTCCTTTGTATTAAATATTAAACAAAATGAAGAGGAAGACACAAGCATCTTCATGCTCTGTTTTTCTTAATATTTTTTTTCATGCACTCTTTTCCTTTCATTCGTGTCATCTTTTCATATATAGTAAAAATTACATAAGCAACTTGTTGATAGCAGAGATGTTCCTCTTGATTTAAAATAAATTAATCTCGTAAACATCATGTAATGTTATAAAAGATTTAACCGTGTTGGTTCTTCCTCATACATTTATACGTGGTGTACGGTCATGTAATCTTAACTTAAGGATGTATGATAATTAATTATGAGTAACATACGATATCGAAATGATAGATTAAAGTTTACCTCTAAGTGATCCGATGACAGAATGAAACCGAAATCAAAAACGTAAATACAAGATTCAATGAGAACCGATTGAATCCGAACCCAAACGTGAACAAGGACAAATCGATCTAAACCAACCCGAACAAACTCCAAGTTCGATCAACACCGACGTGATCCGTACACGAACTCGATACACACTCAAATGTCTAGACGTTAAGTTGTAGCAGCAGCTTTTTGCTTTAGGTTTAGTAAATTTTTGCAAATGGATTATGAAGAGGGGTCCCTTATATAGGGACGTGGTGCAGTAAGACTTCGACAAAGGACGCGTGACTTGCGGAGTTTATAAAGAGAAAATATCTCAATGCCAATCAATGGGTTCTATTATTTGATAGGGTTCACTGATTTCTTTTAGGTGTAGTCAAATCTTCTTATTTTAAAATAAGGATTCTCACTGATTTTAAAATAAAATAGACATATGTCCTAAATGATATTGTATGTGTATGTATGAGGACTCTTATTTTTATTTGTTTATTTGACATAGGTTTTGAGGCGTCCTTGTTTTGAGTGAATGATCAACTAAAATGGCAATATAATTTGCTTGTGGGCCGGATATTAGGAGATCATGGCATGATGGTTGGCGTAATTTAAGGGACGTGATATTGATACAATATTTTCTTTAAAGTATTATTACACAACTTTAGTAATTATCCTTTTAAAAAAATGTTAATTATGGACATATTTGGTAATGGGTATGTACTTATTCTTTTTAAATGGTTTCTTTTTCCTTTTGCCTTTCTAAAATATTGTATATAATATAGAATGTTCTTTAAAACAATAATTGTATACAACAACTTATTACAATATTTTTATTTTTGAGATTAATTATTAGCCTTTCCAATAATATAATCAAAAGCATATTCATGCAATTAATAAAGAATTGTGTAAATGCATACATGAGTTGTTAACCGTTCATGCGTTTTCTAACAAAGGAAATGAAAAAAGTGGGTTATTTTATTATTATTTTTTTTAAGTTTTGAATAAGTGGGTACTTTTGAGGCCAATAGGTATAAATGTAAAATATAACAAAAGTGTAGGCGGAACCACGAAAAATAAACGTATATGATAAAAATAAAATTACCAAATATGGGATACTTATCTGAAATAATAAAAATATGTAGAGCACGTAGACTAATATTTTGTCTATAACCGGGTTCACGTTTAATAAATGTTTTACTATGAACGCAAGACAACTTATTCAGTTAACTTTTAAATAAATTTTATGAAAAATTAAAATAAACAATAAAGTACGGGGTTAAATAATGACCCGAAATTTACGAATTGTTACAGTCTCCTCGTGTTAATTAAATTGTGATAATTAAATATAAATTTAATTATTATCGTGTCGGTACGCGTTGTGTGCGGTTTTTTTTACAATTTGAGAGATGCGTCTTCTCGTTTTCAAGTCAAATAAGTTTGAAAAATAAATTTGTAAATGAGAGATATGTAATACTAAATATAATTTATTATTTAAATATGTTTCAAAAAAATTACCGGTAACGCAGTAATCGTTTTTATGCGACAATAAAAGATCAAATGTCAAGCCAAACCCAAAAAGTCAAAGGGTAAAATAATCGTTTAAAGTTCTAAAAATTTCCGGTTGTTACATTTTAGGCTTTTTTCAACTTACATAACCTTATCATGTCATAATAACCCGAAATGTTTTAAAATAAACCACAGGAAGTGAGCATCAATCTATACTATAGTCAGGTTATGGATTGAGATGCGGTAAGAAATTTTTTATAAGCTATTATGAAGAGTGAAATAATTTGTGACGTTGCTAAACTTTCCTGTGAACTCTCTCATTCCATAACAAAGATCCATTTTATTTCTATGAACTGTTGTTCATTAAAGGTCCCTTTTTTGACATTTAGACCTTCAATGGACTTGTGGAGGGAAACATCGTATTTTTACTGGATTGGAGGTAGTGTATTTATCTAATTTGCTGATTTGGATTGTAGCATTGTAACATTGACTGAAATTTATTAAGTAATAAGAAACAGAGATAGTGATGTCACCAATCTTTGCGTGTAGAACTAATGTTTATGCTATATTCTAACTTTGGTACAGAAAATGGGTTTTCTGGTGGAGTGGAGTCTCTACAGGATTGCAATCGGACTCTAGCAATTTGTAAAAGTTACTCAAAGGTGATAGCTTCTCAAGCTCTTCTCTTTCTCAATTTCTATATGCTTTTTCTATTTCGTAATTATCACTATGTCATGATCATGTGATATTAGGAAGTCTTTGCTATATTTATTGCTGTTTTTCCCATTGGCATAACGATGATAACCGAAAACTATAGATACTTTCTGTACTAGCTTTTACAAGGTTCTAGTGTATATGCTTCTGTCTTTATCTGGCATCTAACGTATCTCGGCATACGTGCACTCTAGGCATGGTATAGAATGTTGGGATTTAACAAACTAGGTAACCAAGTTAGCTACGAGTACGCAGCGGAATGGATCTAGTTTTAGCACAAAGATTAACACATAATAAAAGGGAAGTAAACTAACCTTTAAGCCTTAGATCCTCAAAATGAGTTAGCAGTTAAATTACTGCCTCTACAGTTGCTCACACAAACACATCAACCAAGTATGAGTCGATTGCTAGTCAACCTTTACTAACCAAACACCTTGTGTTGAATCGATTTCCAAATGCACCACTTGAGCTAGAACCAAAAACCAAACACCCCTTGAGGCTTGAACTGAAATCGCCAAAACCCTTATTAAGGTTTTTCCTAATTCGGTTAAACCAAAAACAAAACAAACCGAAAACCTAAGTTTGGGTTATCACACCCCCAAAATCAGACGGCAGCGGAATAGTAACATTGGGGTGCGACTTTAAGGCACAAAACACAAGTCACGGAAAACGACCTCAAAAGAGACGTTTTATAAAATGTCACATTCAATTTAGTAAAAATGTCAGAGTTACACAGGTTCCATTTATAATGTATTAGAAAACATTGTCAAAACGTTTGTCAAATAGTACTCAAGTTATTAAGCCTTCAAAAATATATATCCGCGCGACTCGAATGCTCCCAATGCTCCACTAGCAAAATAGTAACCTGAAAATACATGCTAAAACGTCAACAATAATGTTGGTGAATTCATAGGTTTAAGTAAAAAGCAATATTGAAATAATTTAAGAAATATTTATACTTAATTCAACATAAATCCATGCAAACACCAATTGATAAACTGTTTTTCAGTGTAATCCGATATTAGTATAAAGTTAGTAAAAAAATATATCTTATAGACCATTGTAATTAACTACAATGTCAAGAACGAAGTGATACCATTATGCAACTCACAAATGCTAAGAAGTGAAAATAAGACCAAATGGAAAACTCAAAATGTCTAAATAAAAGTTAAAGTATTATAATATAGAAATAACTCTTATATAAATAAACTGAACTATATACCACGGGATGTAAGCATATATATTATATATATGTATGTCATGTAAGCACTTAATGTAACAGGTAATGTAAGCAAGTAAGCAAGGATTGTGTATGCACTTTGAAAATGTTTGATGTGATGCAATGTTTGTGAAAATGGTTTATATCTAGTGTAACAAAACTCATACTATTATCATAGCAGTGCTCTGATACCAATCTGTAACACCCCCAAAAATATGTCACAGCGGAAATATGTCCGGGAGTGTTACTTGTCTAATACAACAACGACAACATACTAGAGAACGACCATCTAAATGAGTCCATTTAAAAAGTGAATCTCAGTGGATTTTCTTGAAAATGGATATAACATTGAGTGTCAATAATTGCATCACAATGAAAAGCTTGAAAGCAATACAAACGAGAATATGATCATTTGGTAGTAAGTAAAATCCAGAATATGAAATCTGTCAATTTAACTCCAATGCGTGACATCAAGTAAGCCAAGCATCTAATTCACATGAGAAAAACATGCTTAAAAGGGTCAACGTAAAGTTGGTGAGTTCATAGATTTTTATAAGTACAAAAGTTGGATCAAGATTTGTAAAGCATGTATGACCATTTCAATCCTTATAATAGTCACGCAAAATGTATGTATGAAACGTTTAAATCAAGATGTCTAAAGACTATTGATATCCCAGACGATATCCACAGAAAAGTTAAGTATAGTTGGACAACAAAAGCGTTTGTAAGGTATGCCATGCCATGTATCCAAATACAATAGTCACCATGTTGATTACCCGATTGCACCCCTAATATCATGAACTGATTAGACTTATATGTAAAATGCCACATTATTCAAGCACATAAGAGTGTCATGAGTATGTGGTTGTTGGCCCTGAAACACCAAATCCAGACGTAGCTCTTGACATGTAAAAACTTCGTATTGTCCAGTGATAGCTAATCACCCGAACGGGGATTGTCAATCCCAAATAGATCTATTTTATAACATTCGCGCTTACCCTCCGAGTAATTTACAGTTCATGCAACTTAAGCTAATCCGTAATCATAAAAGTAAAGTATAGTTGTTGCGTCCATAAGTTAAAATAAAGTTTTGTATCATCCACGCGTGAGATATTAAATAGTTGTATAACAAAGTTGTAACGTGTTTGAGTAACCCAAGATTACCAAAACAGTATGCCATATAAGTATGTAAAAAGATTGTTAATGAATATGTAACCCAAGATTGAGAGCATGTAGTCTCCCCCCGAGATTTGTAAAGTAATAGAAAAACAAGTGAAAGAGGTGCTAAAGAACGCGACTTAAGCAATAGATACAGAACATCGAGAAGATCCGAGAGAAACTGAAGCAAAATAGAGTCCATCTTAGCGAATATAAATATTACCGAATAAATGCAAATAAAATTTTTTATAAAGTTTTTACATTCGTTAACTTTCGAGACGGTACAATGTACGAATCTAGAATTTAATATAAAGACAAAATATCTAACTAAAAGTTTAACTAGTTTTAAAGAGCATAAAATAGACACGGCCAAAAGTATTATTTTAAAATTCCATAATATTCATTTGTAACTATCTTTATAAATCAGGGACCATTATGTCAGCATATCCAAAATTATGAGGTCCTTTATTTAAAAATCAATTCAAATTGACAAATCCTACCATGCATATCATAGGCGTATGCGTAAGAATTGTCTTTTAAAAATATGTGTATATATAGTAGTATATATATATATATATATTATAATAAATAAAATTATATATATATATATCCTTTTATTTATATGTTTATTTATAAATATATATAGATATGTTTGAAAAAAAATAAGCCCCATTGGGGTCATCTCTTTGCATGACTAACTGGGTACCTACATTCTCATGATCGACATTGACTAGACTCTCATAACCGCTTTTATCTCAGGCTTTATACTATACATGAATACGAACCAACTTAAGTGTCACTTTCATGCAAGTGCTCTTACGCCGAAGAAAACAGTTTATTGACCCAAAAACGGACTTGTAGTTATTTATCTTATGATCATACTATACAACAATGAAAACCAATTCTCTCCTCCCAACATGTACGTACACAGATTTCAAAATAAATTAAAATCATTCAAGTTGGTCCTTTATATTAAATAATAAACAAAAATGAAAAGGAGGTGGACACAAACATCTTAATTATTACCTTTTTAATAATATAATCAAAAGCATATTCAGAAATTAATAAAGAATTGTTTAAATGCATACATTAGTTTGTTAAAGCCCTTCATCATGCGTTTTCTAACAAAGAAGATTGAAAGAAGTGGGTTTATTTTATTATTATTTTTTTTATATATTTTTTTAACAGAGTTGAATAATGGGTACTTTGAGCCAACACGTAAAAATGTAAAAGATAACTACAGTTTAGGCGAACCGGACGAAAAATAACACTATATGATAAAAGTAAAATTACCACATACGAGATACTTTATCAAAAGAAAAACAAATGTAGAGCACATAGACTAATATTTTGTCTATAACCAGGTTCACGTTTAATAAATGTTTTACTATGAACGCAGGACAACTTATTCAGTTAACTTTTAAATAATTTTTATGAAAAAATAAAATAAACAATAAAGTACGGGGTTAAATAATGACCCGAAATTTACGAATTGTTACAGTCTCCTCCGGTTTAATTTAAATTGTATAATGTAAAATTATAAATTAAATATTATCGTGTCGGTACGCGTTGTGTGCGGTTTTTTTACAATTTGAGAGACACGTCTTCTCGTTTTCAAGTCAAATAAGTTTGAAAAATAAATTTGTAAATGAGAGATATGTAATAATAAATATGATTTATTATTTAAATATGTTTCGAAAAATTACCGGTTACGCAGTAATCGTTTTTATGCGACAATAAAAGGTCAAAAGTCAAAAAGTCAAGCCAAACCCAAAAAGTCAAAGGGTAAAATAATCGTTTAAAGTTCTGAAAATTTTCGGTTGTTACATTTTAGGCTTTTTTTCAACTTACATAACCTTATCATGTCATAATAACCCGAAATGTTTTAAAATAAGCCACAGAAAGTGAGCATCAATCTATACTATAGTCAGGTTATGGATTGAGATGCGGTAAGAAATTTTTTATAAGCTATTATGAAAAGTGCAATAATTTGTGACGTTGCTAAACTTTCCTGTGAACTCTCTCATTCCATAACAAAGATCCTTTTTATTTCTATGAACTGTTGTTCATTAAAGGTCCCCTTTTTTGACATTTAGACCTTCAATGGACTTGTGGAGGGAAACATCGTATTTTTACTGGATTGGAGGTAGTGTATTTATCTAATTTGTTGATTTGGATTGTAGCATTGTAACATTGACTAAAATTTATTAAGTAATAAGAAACAGAGATAGTGATGTCACCAGTCTTTGAGTGTAGAACTAATGTTTATGCTATGTTCTAACTTTGGTACAGAAAATGGGTTTTCTGGTAGAGTGGAGTCTCTACAGGATTGCAATCGGACTCTAGAAATATTGTGAAAAGTTACTCAAAGGTGAAGCTTCTCAGCTCGTTCTCTTTTCTCAATTCTATATGTCTTTTCTATTTCGTAATTATCACATGTCATGAACATATGGTGAATAGTAGGAAGATCCTTCGCTCTATTTATTACTGTTTGTTTCCCTGCATAACATGATAACCGAAAACTATAGATACTTTCTGTACTAGCTTTTACAATGGTTCTATATTTAGTGTATAAGCATTCATGTCTTTATCTAATCTGGCATTTAACGTATCACGGCATACGTGCAACTTTAGGCATGGTATATAAATGATGGATTTAACAAACTAGATAACCCAAGTTTAGCTAACGAGTACGCAGCGTAATGGATCTATTTTTTACACAAAGATTAACACAAAATAAAAGGAAGAAAAAAAAAAAAAATAAAAAAAAAAAAAAAAAAAAAAAAAAAATAAAAAGAAAAAAAACTATAAAAAAATAACAAGTAAAAAAAAAACTAAAAAAAAAAAAAACCTAACCTTTAAGCCATAGATCCCAAAACGTTTTAGCAGTTAAATTACAATTACTACTGCCTCTACGGTTGCTCACTAAGCAAAACACCAAAACTCAACCAGTAATTAGTCGATTGCTAGTCAACCTTCACTAACCAAACAAACCTGTGTTGAATCGATTTGATTGTTGATTTTTTTAGCTTACGCGATTTAACGTAACGATTAAAATTAAAAGCAAACGCGAAGAGAAAAAAAATATATATATAGTGAATTTAATGACATCCTTCATTGATCAAAAATACGGATTGTTACATGGGTTTATGTAATCGCCAATCAAGGAGATCAAAACCGAATCCCTAGGTGAGGGATTTAATGTTGTCGATCACAAGGAGAAACAAAAAAAACCAAAAACCTTTGAAAAGGGTTTACCGAATTTGGTTGAGGGAAGAACCGAAAATCCTAAAAAGGTTTTAGGGTTTTCGGTTAGGGTTTTAGGAAAAAGGGGAGCACCAAAAATAATCTAGTGATTTAGGGATTTGTAAGTTGTAGAATCAATCAAGAATGAGGTAGAGGGGTTGTGTTTATATAGGTACAAGCCCTAACCCTAATTCTTGTACAATAAGGAAACTAATTTTCCTTTCCCCCCTCCTTTAACCCTATAACCGAACAAACATCCCCTTCTAGAACTCTTAGGGGATTCGGCCAACAATGGGATCCCTAGGGTTCATGTTTTGTTCGTTTTAGTCCCTTGGTTTTTATATTTAAACTATTTGTTAAGTTAGTTAGACAAGTAACGTAAATTAACAACTATTTAAATGTTTAATGTGAAGTAAAACATACTCTTCATGTTTAACGCGTGTACCCCCAATAGGCTCACGTTTTTCTAATGTATAACTTGCGAAACCGACTAACATATTCCAACAGCTCACACTTGGGAGTCGGAGTAGCAGGCTACAGATATACTGATAATTGGCAACGTCTAGCAAACACACACAATTACCTTTAAATTAGAAATACTTGAGATAAAGTTTCAGGAACAATCTCAGCTTATAATGGTTAGTTTATTTCCTGCTTTTATCATCATCTCTTTGTTACAGATACCGTTAAACCATGGATATGGATCCTAACTCATTCCATATAGTTTAACATTATGTTTCTCGTTATAGATAAGATTTACCAAATGTAATTAAGCATCATCTTGTATTACCCTTTGAGCACGGCCATGCAATTATTTGATTAAATCTGGAGAGGCACCATGGTATCATTCTGCAATTAAATAATTAGAGGAACAAATTCTTTATTGACTACAAGTGTTGTGGATGCTGCTTCACATCACTTCCAAAAATAGCCTTTATAACTACCATTTTCAGGTTAGCGTTTGACTTATAATCAAAAAGTGATATCCACACATGCAAAACTTGTTTGTATCTCAAGTCTAAGGATGATTTATTTAAACCATTTTCGTTATCATACTCATGATGAGGATCCAAAAGTAAATATTTAAATGTTGGGGTATCCAATATGCATCCCTTGTGAATACACATGAGTTTGGCGAGAAATCCCCAATACGCCATATCCAACTCTTGGATACGCTGTATCCAACCGACTTCCAGACCCTATAAATACGAAACTCAAAAACAAGTTTTAAGTGTGCTAAATCATATTCTCTATACCTAAACCACAAAAGTCAATTTTCAGAGGAGAAAAAGAGCAGAAGAGGTCGAGCAACGTATTCAATTCCATAGAAGACAACGTGTAATTTCATATACTTTAGCAATCATTCAGTTTTTGGTATCATTCGTTAACTCGGTTAGTTTACCTTGGCTAAATAATTACTCTTGTATTTATTATGACGTTTGAAGGCTAATACCTTCGGGTATTAGCCATTATTATGAAGATCTAAATGTTTGGTATTTGTTTATCTTGATTTCTTGATTTATCGTTGAGTGCTTGTTTATGTTTATCAATTTATACTTGTTTACGCGCTTTTATATGCGACCTATCATTCAACTGGATCTAGTGAAGCGGACCAAGTAGATCTAGAGTCCGGGATAGCTCTCCATATAGTGATTTATACATCTAGAATCATAGTTACACAAATATTGTCCTTCTAAGTCTGTGTCTAGGATACGCTTCGGGCTTAACTAGTTAATTGGATATTGCCAATGGTTTATTGATCGTGTTGACTAGCAGGTGACCTAGATAATTCAACAAGTAACGTTCTGATTCCATTGGATAGTTGGACAAGTGGACTACTAGTGTATAAATTGCCATTAAGCGGTAAGTGGGTAAAGTCTCTATGAGCTAGGGTTTAACAAGATCACCATTGCTTTAATCCCTAAGATAGATTATAATCAGCAAATAAGGATGCTTTATGCGGATGCTTTAATTGTGACAGAATTAATGTGTCTAGGTCTTAGGATGATGTAACGCCTAAGTCTTAAGAATGATATGCCACCTCGAGAGAAGAAATCATTGCACTTAATAAACAAACCAACTTTCTAATCGGATTAATAATGGTTAATACAGTTTTCTTATATAAGGTTCGACCGCTCTTTTATCTTTTGTTAATTAGCTTGCGTGGGTAAAAGTGCCTTGAATTGATTATAGACACCAACCAAACCGTGCCAGTCTCTCAGGCTGAAAACCCCCATTTTCCCGTTAGAATTAGGATTTAGACTGACATAGGTTTAACATAGGTTTAGAATAGAATAGAATTAACATAGATTAGATAACCAAGATATTAATTAAATTGATAGATTTAACCTCGCTTCAAGTGTTCGACACCCTACTTACCACAAAACTACTACCGATCGGGTACACTGCCCGTTAAAGTGTTGTTTTTGGTTTAGTCGGCAAAATATAAATTTAAAACTTGAATCATCTTAAATATACCATACAATGACAGCACATCATTGACCATTGTTGACTATTGGAGTGACTAAAGCCAATGACCAATGACTCAATGTGAAATATATCATCAAACCTGAGTTAATCATAACCTAATCAAACATGAGATGGCAAATCATAAACAAGCCTAACATTCTCGCCTAACATCAAACATCTGCTACTTTGTCTATCTTTGTTGATATTCTTAAGCATATAAGATGGCTGAAGAGAATGTTCCCGCTCCTGCTCTTACAAGATCTGACGAACAGATTCTTCCTTTCAATGCATGGTTACCTGTTGGAAAAGGAAATCTTCTCTTGGATCTGCAAAAACAGCAAAAGAATCCTATCTTTCGCATCTCAGTTGAAATTCTCCAGAACACAAATTTCTTCAGAGCATTTACTGCATCAGCAAATGTTCCAACTATCTACATACAGTAATTCTAGAATACCCTTGTACATGATGCAAAGACTGGGGCATACAACTTCCAACTGGATAAACAGTGGTTTACTCTTAATGCTAATTTTCTTCATAAGGCTTTGGAGATTACCCATGTAGACACAGCTCATCCATTTGTGTCACCTCCAGTTGGTGACCAGGTTATGGAGTTTGTGAATGATCTGGGCTACCTAGAAGAAATTCACTTTGTTTCTAAGATGCATGTGAACAATCCATATCATCCGTGGAGAGCTATTCTATCTTTGATCAACCCGTGCTTAACCGGCAAGACTTCTAGCAATGACAAACCTAGACACCTTGTTCTTTAAATTTTGTGGGGTATTGTCACAAGATCCAATGTTGACTATGCAAAGCTTATGTATGAAGAGTTTGTACAAGCGATCCAGATTTTCTTTGCTCATCGGGCCAATCTTAATATTCCTACCAAGAAGCCAACGCCTCACGTCATTCTTTACTTCCGGTTCACAAAGCTTATAATTTATTATTTGGGAAGTGAACATAACATTCATAGAAGACTTGGGTCTCCTGTTCATGTTTCGGGTGATGACTTTCTTTTTGGCAATCTCAAGTTCGTCCCTAAAGGCGATAAAGGATGAAGTGTTTGGGAAAGCATTTCCAGAGAGTTGATTACGGAAAAGCCATTCAAATTCACTATACTTACTAGAATACTTGGAAATGGTTGCTCGGAAAATCGATAGCTAAAAAGGTGTGTATGAAACATAAGAAGACAACTTCTATAAGTGACAAGCCATAAAGCCTACACTTGCCAAACAACCTACTCTTGCCGAACAAACAAAGCCAGTGAAAGAGAAAACGTCCAAGCCAACTCCCTCAAAGAAAATTCACAAGGGTAAAGTAATGAAAGTTCACAAGGTAAAGAGGTCTGGCCGTCTTGTAGATGAAGAAGATAAAGAACCTCAACCGGCTTCTAAACCTCAAGTAGAAGATGATGAGTACAATCTACAAAGAGGAATTCACAATGTGTTTGAGTCTTTTTAGGCACCGTCGACGGAGTGGCTATTCGTGAACCTGCCTCAGGTATCACCCAAAGACTCCTAATTGTTGAAGGTAAAGGAAAAGGCATTGCCACAGATGAACAAGTTGTACAATCACTTTTAGAACTACAAAAGCCAGAGAAGCAAAGTACCATAGATCAATACATATTTTAGAGGCAGATTCCAGTAACTCAAGATGCACCTACTGGACCCTCTATACAACCTCATGATGATACATCCGCAAATATGGTCAGTGATACTCCGTCTCCTGTAGATGCTGAAACTAGAGCTGATACGGAAAAATCTAACAATGAGGGTGATACTAAAATTCTTAATGTTGATGAAGAACGAGGTGAGAACATTTCTAACATGGTGACTTTGGAGGAAAGAACTGTTGAGCTAGATGAAGGCCAGGCTGGATCAGACCCTAGTAAAACACCCGAGTCTCGACCTCCACCAGAGAGCGTACTTATGGAAGAAGACCAGGCTGGATCAAACCCTGGACAAAGTCTTGTGGTTCTTGCTAGACCAAACCCTGAACCCATGCACAAAGACTTCGTTGCTACAGTTTATCCTCAAGTACATGAAAGCTTGAAGCATACAACTGAGGAGCACGTCTACATAGAGAAACCACTAAGATCGTTCAGGACTCTCTCATCAATGAAGAATCTTGATGATGCATTTACCTTTGGTGATCAGTTCCTGAATGACAAACCAACTGAAGAATAACCAGGTAAAGCTAAAACTAAAGTTGAATCCATGGTAACCGTTCCTATCCATCAAGCTTCTTCATCAGCTCCTCCACTATCCATTCCTATCATCGATCTCACACATCCCAAACCAATATCTCCTCTTGTTCAAGAACCCATCTTTACAGCTACAACTGCAACAACCGCAACAACAACAACAACAACACTTGTACCACCACCACCTCCACCATAACAATGCACTACATATCTTGCGCTAGATGCTTGTGTCTCTGCACTAGAACAGATATGTGCCAACTTTGAGAAGAAACATAAGCTCCTGGACAAGACTACTCAAGCTCTTTCATCAAGGGCTTCACGTTAGAGAATCACGATCTGTATTCGAAGATTGACAATTACGTCAATAGGACTGTTAAAGAAGCTGTACAAAATGCTCTAAGCTCCAGTTCGTGAATGCTTTAGAGAGTTGTCAGAATTTGAGATGAAATAAATTCTTCGTGATCAGATGTTTGAAAGTGGCTCCTACAAATCACAGCCTGAACATGCAGCTCTCTACGACGCTCTTGAGGTATCTATGGATCATGAAAATATAGAAGAGTTCATTTTAAGCAAGGCCCAGTCTTGTAAGGAGATGCCATGATGAACAAAGATCATTCCTCCACCTACTCTAAAGATCAGACCAATGCAAGAGTAATGGCACGTTATGTTACATCTGCTTCAAAATAGCCTCAAGCTCAACGTCCTCAACTTGAAGATTCTGACACAAGAGAAGCTCCCTCTAGCTCCTCCAAGCAAAAGACTGCCCCTCAATCTAAACAGCCTGTTGATGATGTTCCAATACCAGATGATGTGCATATCTCAGATTCAGAGGACACCGGTGATGCCCATCTTCTAAAGATCAAGACCTGTCAGACATGGGTTAAAGCCTATACAAGAAGAAGAAAGACCGGAAACACCTGAACCGGACTAGGCCGTTCCTCCGAATGACTTACTTGAAACCGAGAACAATTGGGCCAATGCAATTGCCAAAGCGTATAAAGATCCAGAGGAGAACAAGCTAATTCAAAAAACTAGAGATATGGGATCCAAATGGTATTGCAAGAATATTGGGAAGTTGAAGCTCAGTAAAGCTGATTTGGAAGGTCCAGCTTTCAAGGTAGTCAGACCATTTCACAAGAACAACATTTTCCTTTAATTTCAGATAGAAGAGTGTCACTTGCTGCTTACAGATCAGATCAATTTGGTTAATCCTGAGGGTATTCAGGTTGTGCCAGACGTGAGCAAACCATTACCTCTAGGAGGTCCACCAGGTCAGGTAATATATTCAAACTACAATTTTCTTCTATAAGATCTGGAAATTATATTGTATCAGGTGACAAAGAAAGAATGAATGCTCTATCAATATCCAAACTAAAAGCATCTTACTATCCAAACTTTGGGCTCAAAGAACTAGTACCGTCACTGTGGATTGAATGTGAACGTGAATACGATATTAGTATAGCCTACAATATCTCACACTAGTGGTTTTAGCGCAAGGAATTCTACATCACCAGACACAGTTCTCCTTCTGATCGTCGTGCAGTCAGATCTCACATGAATATTCTTAGTTTTGTCAGTCTCAAGACCTTCTCACGATACTGTTACACATTTTTGAGAGAGATTGTTCTACACAGAGCTAACTATAAAGAATTCAAGATCTCGAAAGCCGACTTTAAAAATTTGCATCTGAATGATTTTGAAGAGCTGTACCTGCTTCATCTTCAAGCCAAGCTCAACCACTTATCTGAAGCTCACAAAGTTTACCTATTCAACGCACTTAACTTGTAGATTAGGAACATCATCATCAAACAACGCGCAGGAAGACTTGCAACTCGAGATTGAGAATTACCAAATGAAGCTCAACCTTACACAACCGAGCTGGGATGCTACAAATTTTCTCTTCAAAGAAGATGACACCATTATCCACAAGTCAAGGGCCATAATCTATAGAGATATGATTAATCAGAAGAAGATGATGAGGGAGTCTGAAGTGCACAAGTTCAGCGATGGCACGTCAACAAGAATTCTGGAAAAGCTAGATCATATGGTTAAAGACTACGTGCTATTTCAGTTCAATCCTAGCATGAAGCATAGAATTTTGTCTGAGGATGATAAAAGGAGGAGTAAAGAGTTTATAAAGGTGATTGAGAGAAGGCTCAAGATAAGGAGAATCTTCAGGAACCTAGAAAGCTTTGTTAGTGGACGCGTAAGAGATATTGACTACATAATCATCCAAAGAACATAATGATTTCATCATTCTGGTACTCAAGTCAATATTATCTTACATTATATAATATATCTTGTACATTATTAGGTAGTGTATCTTTAGGTGTTATGTGTCAGTGTATAAATTTTTTATGAGTTTTTCATTTAACTCAAAATCTTTTCAAAATTTTATACCTGACACTAACACATACCCTTATAGATTGAGGGGGAGCATTAATATGTTAGAATTTCTGCTTGTGAATAATCGGTATATTTTTCTCCCAGTTTTTTCTAACATATTTGAATCAATTGATATCCAAATTATCAAAGGGTTTGAAATTTTTGATAAGGGGAGAAGATGTGATTAAAATATGAAAACTTATAAAATGTGATGTTATGGACTCATGTGTGTACTCCATCCGTCATGTGCTAAACACTTTCAAATATCGATGCACATGTTGAGGGGGAGCGTTTCTGAAAAGCCTAAATAATCGAGGTACAAAAAGCTTTGATATTTATATCACAAGTACCTTGGTTAAGTTTTTTAAATTGTTTTTATGGAAAGGAGAATAGTACCAAAAACCGACCATGCATTTAATTTTATCAGAGTTATAAGGTTGGTAAGGTTAGGTATTCGTTCCCATGATCCAGCCAAAACCAGAGGGATCTACCCAGGGACAATCCACTAGTTAGTGTAGAAGTCCTTAGGTATGATATAAAAAAGGAGTAAAAGTAAGAATAAGGGAATAGTGCCGACTAAGATGGAGCTAGTACTGGAATAAACCCAACAAGGTACTAGTCATGAAGTTTTGGTAAGCACTGAAGGGGTTGAAGAATGAAAAAGAATTGTAAGGATAAAGAGTGAAAAGAAAGAAGCCCCCCATACACTTAGGCAGAAACCGGGTCAATGCATAAACTATCATAAACACTAAGATGTTGTCTGGTATTAAAGATAATCGTCATGGACCCAGTGACGTAATGCACAACCCTCCCTAGCCACTCAAGGTCTCTCAACAGACTCTTGTTTCATTTCTCATGGAGATTCACGCATTTCTATCGACTATCTCACTCCGAGTTAGTTGATATTGAAAAAGGGGTAGTTCTTGCTCCAGCCTCTGATCACTAAAACCAAAACACACAATTGAGTCTAGAGTCAAGAGATCATCTATAAATCTCATTAGGACACTATTCCAATATACTTGTCTTTCACACACTGTGAAAACAAGAAATATCCTAAGAGTCATACGCATTATCCTTGTGGTATAGCCAGAACATCCAAGTGATACTTAAGTATTGATGGAAATCATGCTAGAGCCAACATCAAACAAGCTCTTGATAGGTGACTTATGAGATCCTGAATGGATCAAACTTGTGACACTAGATATCGACTCGGTCCAGATTATGAACTGACGGTTGATGAATTTTGATAAACGCTTAAAACTCTCGATGTGTTGCAAAAACACTTTTATTAGTGACACGTCGATTGATTTTTAAAATCAATTCATTGCTAACGACGTTTGGGAGTTAGTTCCACAACCTAAGAATATGACAATTATAGGAACTAAGTGGGTGTTTAGAAATAAGTTAGACGAGAACGGTGTTGTTTCTCGAAATAAGGCTAGATTAGTTGCTCAAGGCTACAACCAACAAGAGGGCATCGATTATGATGAAACTTATGCCCCGGTTGCTAGACTTGAGTCTATTAGGATATTATTAGCTTATGCTTGCGCCTTAGATTTTAAATTATTCCAAATGGATGTAAAAAGTGCATTCCTGAACGGTTTTATCAATGAGGAGGTATACGTGGCACAACCTCCGGGATTCATTGATTTTGAAAAACCGGATCATGTTTATAAATTAAAGAAAGCTTTATATGGTCTTAAACAAGCACCCAAAGCTTGGTATGATAGATTAAAAGCTTTTCTTATTAAACATGAATATAAAATGGGAATGGTAGATAACACTCTTTTTACTAAGAAGAAAAGTTCAAATCTCATCATTGTTCAAATATATGTTGATGACATTATATTCGGTTCGACTTGTCAAGACATGTGTGATGAATTTGCCAAAATCATGCATGACGAGTTCGAGATGAGCATGATGGGTGAACTTAACTTCTTCCTTGGATTGCAAATTAAACAAATGGAAGACGGTATATTCTTTAATCAATCTAAGTACATTAAAGAAATGCTTAAGAAATTTGGTCTAGAAGACTCTAAACCAATGAAAACCCCCATGTCCTCTGATACTAAACTCACGAAAGATGAAGAGTGTGAGTCGGTAGATAGTACCAAGTATCGAGGCATGATAGGTAGTCTATTATACCTAACGGCAAGTAGGCCCGATATCATGTTTAGTGTCTGCCTTTGTGCCCGCTTTCAAGAGGCTCCCAAAACCTCTCACCTTGAAGCGGTTAAGCGTATCTTCCGATACATTAAAGGCACTACGCACTTAGGATTATGGTATCCTAAGGGGACCGGCATAGAAACCGTAGTATATGCCGACTCTGATCATGCGGGAGATTATGTGGACTGAAAGAGCACTAGCGGTATTTATACGTTCGTGGGATGTTGTTTGACATCTTGGTTCTCGAAGAAACAAACCGCTCTTGCTATATCCACTACCGAAGCCGAATACGTAAGCGCTGGAAAGGCATGTCAACAAGCACTATGGATGAAACAAGCTCTCATCGACTACGACGTACGACTCGACGACATTCCCATCATGTGCGACAACAAAGGCGTGATTGACCTTAGCAAAAACCCGGTGCAACATTCTCGTACCAAACACATCGAAATACGTCACCACTTTCTTCGTGATAATGTCCAGAAAGGACATATCTCAATCGAAAAAGTGTCGTCCGCCGACAACATCGCCGATATTCTTACTAAACCCCTTAAACGTGAATCGTTTAACTATCTACGTCTTGGTTTAGGAATGATGGAACACATTCCATAAATCATATTAGTCCGCTTCTATTTCTTCTGTCTCAATTCTAGTCCGTGTTCCATTCCGTGTCGTGACAACTTAAATGCTTCATCCGAAGTACTTTAAGCATGTTTAATTCACGAAATGCAAATTAAAACGTCACTCCTCTTCGGAAAAAATTCGTCAAAATTAAGTTTAAAATCATTGCCTGAGGGCGGCCCCTAATAGTTTTAGGACCGCCAGGTAAATACGGGACCGTCATCAGCAAGACACAAAATGAGACACTTAACCAAAAAATTTCAAAACTGAAAAACAAACACCCCCTTACCTGCTGCCATTGACGAACTCGAACCAAAACCCACCAAAACTCAAAATCAACCATTAAAACTTCAATTGAAGATCAAATCAACACTAATAATCATTCATAATATCACAAAGATTATCAATTGTGAGTCATTTCATCTATTTTCTTTCAATTTAAGTCTAGGGTTCATGATGAACACCAAAAATCAAAATTGGGGATTTTTTATTTTTCTTTCAATTTTGTGCCTTGAGAAGCCTTCCAAGCACACAACACTCAACGAAACCCGAAAAAAAGAAAATTAACTTACTAAACTTGTTATTGACTGGTAAGTGGATTAACACTTTTTGAAGAAGTTTTCGGCTCCGTTTAACTTTGTTTTTGGGTCCCACCAAAGAAAGCATAGTGTTAAAATAACCGACCAATTACTGCTTAAAGTAATCCCTCTTTCTGCTAAGAAAGAATGCTGGAAGCCAAGAACTGATTCGGGTGAGATCCTTGAAGTTTTTGCTCCAAGAAATTTTGAAAAGTGTTATCCCATCCGAGAAATAAAAAAAAGGAGCCAGAAAAATCCTGGCCCCGCCTGCTTTTGAGAAATTTCGGTCATATCTTGTTTTGTCTAAGAGCATAGTGTATACCGACCATTCTGCTATAAAGTATCTCTTCGCTAAGAAAGATGCTAAGCCAAGACTGATGCGGTGGATCCTTTTGCTCCAAGAATTCGATGTTGTCATCCGAGACAAAAAAGGAGCAGAGAATCTGGCCGCCGATCATCTTTCCAGACTTGAGAACCCTCATCAAGATAAACTCGAGAACAAGGAAATCACTGAAACATTTCCTCTCGAAACTCTTGGATCGGTTGCTCTTCGTGTTGATAGTACCCCATGGTTTGCAGATTTCGCAAACTACCATGCGGGGAATTTCATTGTCAAGGGAATGTCATCCCAACAGAAAAACAAGTTTTTCAAAGATGTCAAACACTACTTCTGGGATGACCCCTTCTTGTTCAAAATCTGTGCGGATCAAATGATCCGGCGGTGTGTGCACGGCAAAGAAGCTCTCGACATTCTCGAAGCTTGCCACAATGGACCCACCGGGGGACATCACGGTGCAAATCTCACCGCCAAAAAGGTCTTTGATGCCGGATTCTTTTGGCCTTCAATATATAAAGATGCACACGAGTTGGTTAAAAATTGTGACTCGTGCCAACGACAAGGAAAAATTTCACAAAGGGATGAGATGCCTCAAAATTCCATCCAAGTTTGTGAAATCTTTGACGTTTGGGGCATCGACTTCATGGGACCCTTCCCATCTTCTAAAGGCAACAAATACATACTCGTGGCGATCGACTATTTGTCAAAATGGGTTGAAGCAAAGGCGCTCCCTAATAACGACGCCCGAGTAGTTTGCAAATTTCTTAAATCTCTCTTTCCCAGATTTGGTGCTCCCCGTGCCATCATCAGTGATCGTGGAACACATTTTTGCAATGACCAGTTTGCAAGGGTCATGCTTAAATATGGAGTCACTCATCATCTCTCCACCGCGTATCATCCCCAGACAAGTGGGCAGGTTGAAGTGTCAAATCGTGGTTTAAAAAGAATTCTTGAAAGGACAGTGGGCGAAAATCGTGCCTCTTTGTCAAACAAACTGGATGACGCTCTCTGGGCCTTCCGTACAGCATACAAAACACCCATCGGGTGTACTCCGTACAAGCTGGTATATGGAAAGGCATGTCATCTGCCGATTGAGCTGGAACACAAAGCCTACTGGGCCCTTAAACATGCAAACTTTGATCTTCAAACAGCGGGTGATCAACGCAAAGTTCAACTCAATGAATTAAGTGAACTGCGTGATCAAGCCTATGAAAATTCTTTGATCTACAAAGAGAAAACTAAGAGGATTCATGACGCAAAGATCAAAAACCGCGTTTTCAACGTCGGTGATCAAGTCCTCCTCTTTAACTCAAGATTGAAAATTTTCTCCGGCAAGTTGAAGTCCCGTTGGTCAGGACCATTTACCATTGTTCAAGTTTTTCAGACAAGTGGGCAGGTTGAAGTATCAAATCGTGGTTTAAAAAGAATTCTTGAAAGGACAGTGGGCGAAAATCGTGCCTCTTGGTCGGACAAACTGGATGACGCTCTCTGGGCCTTCCGTACAGCGTACAAAACACCCATCGGGTGCACTCCGTACAAGCTTGTATATGGAAAGGCATGTCATCTACCGATTGAGTTGGAGCACAAAGCTTACTGGGCCCTTAAAAATGCAAACTTTGATCTCCAAACAGCGGGTGATCAACGCAAAGTTCAGCTCAATGAATTAAGTGAACTGCGTGATCAAGCCTATGAAAATTCCTTGATCTACAAAGAGAAAACTAAGAGAATTCATGACGCAAAGATCAAAAACCGCGTTTTCAACGTCGGTGATCAAGTCCTCCTCTTTAACTCAAGATTGAAAATTTTCTCCGGCAAATTGAAATCCCGTTGGTCAGGACCATTTACCATTGTTCAAGTCTTTCCGTATGGCACCGTTGAGTTATCTCAGAACTCCGGGCCAAACTTCAAAGTAAATGGTCATCGTCTCAAGCACTACTTTGGAGGTGATATCTCTGCTATGGATATCCCTGACCTCCAAACATTCCCTAAGGACAACTGAATTCAGGGAATTGGGTCAAGCTTAGTGACCCTAAACAAGCGCTTCGTGGGAGGCACCCCATGCTTATCTTAATTTTTCAGTATTAGTAGTATGCTAGTCTTCGAATAAGTGTTTAATTGTTGTGAGGATGCTTTCCTCTTTCCTATTCCGTGTGTTGTGTTTTGTGCTATATTGTCCAGGATGTCCCGGATTTTTGAAGTCTCTCGTGCTATTTGTCCTTCGATCACAAGAGCTTCACAATCCTCAGCTTCATTTGGGAATCCCGATATCCTAATCTTATCGACTAACGTTTATCTTTAAGCATACTTCATAAACGGCTTAGGATTTACGTAGAAACCCTTCGTAAAACATCGAGGACGATGTTTCATTCTAGTATGGGGGGGATCTTCGATTTGATTTTTGCCTGCAGCCGTTGTTATCACGTAATCCCGTTTTTACCACCAAAATTTCAAAAAAATGAAAAAATTTAAAATTTTTCAAAAATACATAAGTGTTTTATCACAATTTTGACTTTCCTGCTGGGTAGAATAAGAATAACTTTTGACCCGATCGAGCGTGTTGAGCTCTAGCTTGTTCCTTAACCTTTAGGCTAAGCGTTCGCGAATACTCGCGAAGAATGAAAAATGATAGTGTTAAGTATGAATTTGATGCTAAACAAGGATTATTTGGAAATCTTAAGAGCTCATGTGTGTAATCTGTCGCTTTTTCTCCCATAAGATTCTAACCTGACTAATTTACGTGCTACTTTTGGAAATTAAACTTAAATCAATAATTTTTATATAGTATATAGCAAAAACTTTAGACTTAGTTCAAATTTATACTTGAATTTTTCAAAAAGACGTTTTCCCAATATAAAAAAAAAAATATAATAATAATAATAAAAAAAAATGATGAAAAATGCAAAAATATAATAAATATAAACTGTGGGTTGATAAAAGTTTGCTGTATCTTGCCGGCTCACAACCGATGTTACAGCCTTCTAAAGAAAACCCATAGTAAGAATAATTATCCGAGGCTGATAAAAGTTTGCTGCATCTTGCCGGCTCACAACCGATGTTGCAGCCTTCTAAAAGGTCGAGGATTACAATTGCGTAAATAGTTAATGTTAAGTATAAATAAAAGATCTCTTTTTGTTAAACTCGAATATGCTTTTGAACTTTGGCTATTATATTTTATAAGCTATGTGCTTACAGAAAACCTGAGAGTTTTTGAAACCTAAGGTCCGTGAGTCCCGATACTAGTCTCTGTGGGGTGTCAAAAGCCTGGTCACTTAACCGCAAGGTTGGGATGTGCCGAGACGAAAGTCGCTACATGGGATGATCTCGCCTTTAAACTCATTATTCTCGGGTGGAACGTGAAACATAGAATATTGAAAAACGTTGATCCATGGTTGAAATTCAAAATAGCACACACACATTAAAGATGTAAATTGTCGGGAGTGAAAAGTTTACAAATTGCAAATATGAGTAGTGTTAGCATCTTAACTCATAATTAACAGTGATTTCGTTTTAAGCTTGGTTTGGAATAAGTGAAAAGTCGGGAACGATGAACTTATCCTTTTAGGGGCATTCTCGGATCGAAATGCATCTTGTTCTATAATCCCTCAAAGTTATTAAATAACGAAAGTCAAAACGTTCTAGAAAATGAAAAATACAAAAAGATGGTAGAATAGATGTACATACAAAAAAATTGGTAAACGGGGGATTTTCAAAACTCTTGAGTCTTTAATTTCCTCGATGAACACTTAGCTACTTTTCAGGTTATTAGTCGAGGGTGTTCGAGATTCTTAGTTTTCCTAATGCTTACTTCATAGCATTGCGTGAGGACACGACAATACCTTAGTATGGGGGATTTTGGTATGTGTTTAATTACACATACCTTTTACCTTTAAAAACGAGCTAAAATAACCAAAAACGGACTTAAAATGCCAAATATACGCTTGTTTTGCTAATTGTATTGTGCAGGAACGGATAATTAAGAAAAGGACGAAAAACGAAGCCAAATCGACAAAACCGGACTCGGAATGGGAAAGCAAGGAAAAGACAAAGTCAAAGTCCAAGCCAAAGTCAACAGAAGTCAACCCAAGTCAACCCCGAAGCCAAAAAGTCAACAAGTCAAGAAATATAAGTTTGAGGGTTGAAATTGCCAAACCCTAAACTTATATTTATAAGAAGAAAAGAGAAAAAGAAAGACAAGGGGGAAAACTGTCATTTTGGGAAAGATACACTACGAGGGCCAAAGCTGCCAAGTCTCATAAGTTTTAACCACCAAGGACTGTTCATGCAATTAGTATTATAACGTTTGGGGACTTAACTTGCCAAGTCCCCAAAGTTATATAACAACAAGGACGATGGATGCAAAGATATATATATCTTTGAGGGATCAAAACTGACAAACCCCCAAACTTCAAACCTATACGTTTTTAAAACACTGTATACTGTCTCTTTCAAGCCTTGTTTGACCCTCCATAACAAGCCAAACCCATCACAATCCCTAACCCCACAACCCTCACATGGATTGCCATGTTGGCAATCCAAACCCACACAAAAACCTCATCAAGGGCTGTGAACACTCGACTTGGAGACCAAGGATTATCAAGGGACAGGATTTGCTCTCTTTACACTCTCACAAGAAACACAACTCACCTTGTGTGTCTACAAAGAAACACAAAAGGATGAAGACAAAGAAGACACAAGCAAAGTCGAATTTTTTTTCCTATTTAAGAGAATGTAAAGCCATTTTGACTACAATAAGTTTTTAGAGATAGTTTTTCTTTGTAGTTTTTTTAGTGCAAGTAGTATTTAAAATAGATTTAAGTGTTTTTAAAGTTTTTCATGTACTTTTGATTCAATGTTAATGAAAATTCAGTAAAAGTTATTTGTGTTCTTAAGCTATCAAGTATTCTTAAACTTTTTTAGTTTTCATTTAAGCTATCCTATGATCTATTTTATAAAATATTAACTCAAAATCTCTAAGGAAAGTTACTGTTGGATTAAAAAAGGCAAGGATGAATAAGCTAACAAGGATGGCTTATTGGTTTTCAGCTTAGTTTAGCTTGATTATAAGCTGGGTAGGATTTAGAGCTTATTTAGGTCTTCACAAGATCCTTTTTGTGAAAAGGATCAAAGGTACATTTCTCTCAAATTTTGCTTAATTACTGTAGCACAGCTTATGTAGCTTATTTTTCAGCTTATTCATATCTTTTTATGCTTATTAATGTTAATTCATGCTTAAGTTTGCCTTTAATCTCATTTTCATGCTAGTTTAGTTAAAACTGTCATATATAGTATAATTCTGTCCTTAGCTTATTTTTACTTTTAAAGTGCTTATTTGCTTTTCTTTTTGTCTTTTATATGTCTTAAATAGCTTAAGTATCATTGGTGCTACAAAAACTCCAGTTTAAAACAGTTTTTATAAGATTTTAAATCACCTTTCAAAAACTTAAGGGGTGTTTGGGATAACATTCAAAACGGGTCAAAATGGCTTTAAGTATGGGTTAAGGTCATTTAGTAAGTTTAAGCATAAGTTTTAAGTTGGTATTAAGCTGTTTCAGAAGTTTTTAAAAGTTCAAAATTGTTTTTCAAAAGATTTCAAAACCATTGTGAAACTGTGAGATTTTCAAAACACCACAAGTGCTTATTTAGTTAAGCACTTGTGAGTTTGAGTTTAAGTGTAAAAAAGGGTCTGTTTTTGTGTGTTAAACATCCTGTCAAAACCTTGGTGTCTTTTGACTTTTGAGTCAAAAATCACCAAGGATTTTTAGTGCCAAAATTTTAAGCTCTTTCTCACTGTTAAAATTCAGCAAGCTAAAATGGTTTTTAAAGGCTAAAAATTGGTGCACAAGTCCCTTTCACAATACACTCCATCTGTTTGAGCTTAATTTTTTGTTTAGAGCTTATTTGACAGCTTTTTAAAAGCTGTCAAATAAGCCCTTGAGTTTAGCTTAAATCTCCCCTGGTGCAAAGGGGAGACTTTAAGCTCTCATTGCTTAGCTTTTAAGTCCACTTAAGCCCAATCTCTTGGCTTATTTTAAGAGCTTATAAGCTCTTGTATAAGCCTTCTAAGTTTCAGACCTTAGTGAGCTTATTTGTTGGCTTAATTTTGAGCCTCAAACTTGCCTTTCACTGTTTTTTTAGCTTAACTTTAGTGTAGGATTACTTATCTTTGATTTTGGCTTATTGAGCTTATTTCATAAGCTCATTTTGTCTCCTAGTTGCTTTTTAAGTTAGTCTAGTTAGGTTGTGAGCTTATTTGGCCTTTTTCTTAGCTTATTTAGAGTCCACAGCTTATGCATTTTAGCCATTAAGCTTGCTTTAGTTTCTGCCATCATAAGCTTGCAACAGCTTATTTAGTTTAGCTTGTAGCCTTTTTATAGCTTATTTAGGTTAGTTTAGACCCTCTTAGCTTATTTTGACTTTATCTTAGCTTACTCGACCATAAGTCCAAAATGACTTAGCAAAAATTAGCTTTTAAGCCCTTTTAAGCTATTCTGTCACTTTATAGCTTATTTTTAAGCTTATTTAGAGCTTTTCGTAAACTTAAAATAAGCAACTTTTGTGAAAGCAACTTTTTTCAAAATCAAAAATAAGCTAGAAAACAGTTTCCTAATAAGACAGAAAAGACTTAACTCTTTATTTGCTTTTTTCACAAAACTTAAGAAAACTAAAAGCTAGAATAAGCTCAAGCCTAAGCTAAATAAGCTATAACTACCTTTCTACTAACCTAACAAACAAGAATAAACAAGATTTAAGCAATATCAACAAGCCATAAACTATAAAACTTAATTAAGCACTTATACTAAAACTGCATACCAAACAGTCCTATAAGGCACTATTGAGCATATTTTTAAGCAAGCAAACGGATCCTTATGGAAATAAGACTTATACCACTAGAAAGCCTGACCATCTAACTATCTAGAACAGCTTTTGAAAACTATTTTGAAAATCAAATTCACAAAGAAAATGCTAATTGAAAAAGGCTGTTTTTATAAAAAGACAAATAAGCTTTTTCAAACTATTTTGAAAAACAAATAATTGGCTCAGTAGGAGTTGACTTTTGGTTTTTATAAAAAGACAAAGCAGACTAAAAACAGATACTCAAATAAGCTTCTAAAGATAAAATAAGCCCTAACCTATTTAAATCTACCTATGAACTACTTGTGCACCAATTTTGAAAAGCTAATTCCTACTTTTACTAGCTGAATTTTGAGCTTGAAAATGACTAAATTCCATTTTTACTTGCTGATGCAATTGACACACTTATAGCCAAAACTCAAAACCAACAAGTGCATACCTAAAAACTTGATTTAAACATCATTTTAACACCTAAATAAGAGCAAAATGAGCAACTAATACAGCTAGAACCAGCTTGAGCTTAAAATGCACTTGAAACTTAAACTAATTCTCACAGATTGTAACAACTATTACACTAACTAGATTAAAACTGATTTTACCCTATAAAGACCTTAAATCCTAACTTCATAAACCTAAATTTGAAGTTTGAAATCAATTTAGAGAACCAAATGGACATGGACAGTACTAACTTATGTTAGTACTGCCTTTAGCCAAACACCCCTTTAAATTGATCAAAACCATTTTTAAGCTTATAAATTTGAGATTTAAAGCACAAACTTCAAATACCAGATATTGTTCAGCTAAAAACAAACCTAATAAGCAAATTTCTACAGTAAAATAAGCAGAATCTACAAGCTACAAGCTAATGCTATTATTTTTGATTTTTCAACTGAATTTTAACAATAACTTGTAAACTATGATTTAACTAACAACTACTACTAAATAAGCATCAAACAACTATATTATGCAATAATAAGCTAATCTAAGCAACTATAAGCTACTATTAAGCAGGAATAAGCTAAGTGCAATATAAAGCTATAAAATGAGATTTAAGAACTTACAATAGCCTTTGCACAAACAAGGCTAATAGATGCTTTTAAAAGCTACTCAACAAGCTCCAGCTTATCTAATGATAAGCTGGTAAGGTCCTGGAAGCCCTTCCATTACTGGCTTCCCTTCCATTTAAAAGCTGAGGTAATTTAAAGGGAGGAATATTTGATTAATCAAACTCAGTTAAGCTTTTGTAAGCTTAACTGAGAGTAAACAAGCTTAGTGTAGTATGAGTAGCTTAAAAGAGCTTATGAAGAGCTTATGATGCTTTTTCAAATCATAATTGCTTAACATAAAAGACTGAATTGAACAAGAGTTAAGATAAAACTGAATTTTATTAAAACATTTACTGATTACAATACTTTGAAAGAAATTACATGAAATTTAAATGACTTTTAAGCTAAAAACGTACAAGCTATACCTAAATTAAGCTACTCCTAACATCCCCCATTTTTGTGAGATGAGCTCCCTTTTATAGGCAAGAGTGAATGCTTCTAGGTCCTTTAGACGCTCCTTTTACTTTGATCCTCGCCCTTAATCCATAACCGTCTCTCAATTATTTTGATCTTGCCCGTTGAATGCTCTCCACGCTTTTTAACCAATCATATTGCTGGGGATTGCCAGCGTGGCTCCCCAGTGTGTCAGAGGTGTCAGCTTCTAGAAGGGTTAATCATATTTAAGCAAAGTTAATTTGGTGCAGGGTGAATTGGGGAAGAGAGTGAATAGTAAAAACTAATTCACGCCTTTTTCTTTTCTTGTTTGTTTGATCGAGTATTATAAGAAGGCTTGATTTGGGCTTATGTAAAGGGTTGGGCCAGGGAAATGGTTTTTTTGGTTATTTTGGACTTAGCGACCGTTAGTCCCTAAGTATTAAAGGACTAACGGTGTTATTGGTTTAAGGAATTTTGGTAAAAATGGTTCATCATTAAGGGCTCATTTGGAATTTTTAGAGTTTTATCTTCACATGAGTTGACCAATGTTGACTTTGTTGACTTTTTGTTGACCTTTGATTACAAACGTCCGGCTCTTGTGTACTCTTTCCGTCTCGTGTTCGTTTTTGTTCGGTTTTTGGCTCTTTTCTTGTGATTTTTGCAATATCCGTACCTACACATCACAAAAGACAAAATACACAATATACAAGCATAATATGCATTATTTTATCTTTTAAGGGTCATTTTTGGTATAAAACGAATATGTGATTTCTCACATATCAATGAATCAATTTGATTTCACGGGATTTTACAATTCTACGACTTAAACCGTGAAAAGAATAATCTTTTACGGGATTTTACTAAATCAAGAAGAAACCGTGAAATAGGAATTGTTTTGTTGAAGTACTTGAGCTTATGTTAACGATTGATGAGCTTAAAACGATGAACGATTATTACACTTTCAACTTAAAATGATTAACGGTTGATTAAAACATAAACAAGGACTAACGGTGTAATTATTGTCCAAGTTAAATGCTTCACGGTTATTAATTGAAGTTGCAAGGACTATCGATGCAATAACAATTCACTTTGAAGGACTAATGGCTGAATTATAAATTATGAGGACTTACGGTGTAAAGCAGATTCAACTATGAGTGTTAATAAACACAGAAGGACGATTGATGAAATTAGACTTGAAGGGCAAGGACTGCATGTGACAATTACCAATTCTAGTTTATTAATAAAACTTTTCCCTCCAAGTGTTCTTCTCCTTCGTTTCAAATTTTTGAAGATGGTTACGTTTATAAATCTCTTCTCGCAGAGTGGTGTGGTTATCGACGGTACAAAGTAAATATACCACGATGATCGTTAAAAGACCGCGATCGTAGTGGTATAGATTAAAAGTCCCGTAATTAACCGTCACTCGAAACCAAAAACCCGAAACGTCTTTAAAACGAGTATAGTTTCCCCCTGATAAATTGTTAGTTCGCCTTCTACTTGAGATGATAAATCGCCTCCTTAAACAACTGATAGTTCGCCTTCTTAAACCAAGCTGATAACTCGCCTTCTTCACAAACTTTATAGTTCGCCTTCTATAGCTTGTTGTTTAATCGCCTTTTATTGTGAAGGTTGTTTCATCGCCTCTCAAACTAAATGTTAGTTCGCCTTACAAATAACAGTGTTAACTCGCCTTCCGTTGTTGGTGTTTAATCGCCTCTCACTATCTTGTGCTTAATCGCCTTCCACTGGTGGTGTTTAATCGCCTTCCACTATCTTGTGCTTAATTGCCTTCCTCTGGTGGTGTTTAATCGCCTCTCACTATCTTGTTAACTCGCCTTGACAAAACATCAAACACCTAGGGTGCACCTTTTTTCTTCTCTTTGTTTCAGCCGTGTTTGTTTTTGTTTCGATCCTCAAACCGTGTAGACCACAATAAGATAACCAAAAGCTAATAATAAGCTTGAAAATAAGCACTTGTATGCTACGTAATAAGCTTATTAAGCTTTACGCAACACACTTTTTATACAGAAAAAAATAACAGCTTTAAGCCCGAACTAAGCCACAAACTAAATAAGCTTCTAAATGAACTACAAATAAGCTACTTTAACACGAAAATAAGCTTCAAAGATTAAGCTGTTTTGAGTAATAATAAGCTTGAAATTTGAATGAAAAATGTGTTTTAAAGATGGCTGTTTGACACCAGTTTTTACGAACTGTTTTGACGCAAAGAAAAACTCAAACTATTTCAAAAACAGTTTTTACACAATGTTTTTACTCATACGAAAACAAAAGGAATTTTTACCACTTAAGCCAAGAAAAATGAGCTAACAAAAAGAAGCACAATACCCACTGTTTATGAAACTAAACAAAAAAAAATCGTGTATTCTGAAAACTATTTTGAGTGGGCTCATAACTTGTTAATCACCAATATGGGCCACGGTTTTCAGAAATAGAAAAGAATTCAAACTAAAGAAATTTGAAGGAAATGCAAATAATAAACTTATAAGCTATACGAAATAAGCTTAAAAATGACACAACAAATCACTAAACGACCTAAGATCGAACCATGATGATGATACCAATTAAAGGATTTGTATTTCACACAAATGAAGAACTACAGAAAGAAAGTAGAGAGATAAAGTGGAAGGGATAAACAACTAGAAAAACACACTAAATGTGTGTGTCAAATGATTCAACCAACACCCTCTCCATTTGTGGAGAGGGATTTTATACAAAGGATAGAACGGGATTTCCATAGGCTTTCTATGCTTTGGCCCGGTTAGCTTACTAAATAATACTTTGTGGACTACGAGCTAGAAATGTAAAATACGTGAAGTGACCGATCCCTTTTTGGATTCCTAACAATCTCCCCTTAAGGGAGGTCACTCCAGATTACAAATATCTTAAGCTTAGCATTTTATGAATACTAGTAATCTATAACACCAAAGAACAATATAGAAATCTAGAGAGAGAAAGTAGATGGGAGGATGGTTCTAGTGATAGAAAGTAACCAAGAAAGAAAGATTAGATTATGTGTGTAAAATGAACCAACCCACCACCCTCTCTATGTGTGGATAGGGTATAAATACTCAATGCTAAAGGCCAGCCATGGGCTTAAATATGGGCTTTCTATAAGCCTATGGCCCGGTTAGCTTACTTACATTACATATGATTACACTACGAGCTATGACTAACTATATTGGTAGTGACTGATACTTTTCGTGTTTCTAACACTCATCATCAAGGTTAACGACTTCATCCCATTTCCAGTGCATCAAGTTTTCGAACCTTTTACGTTTCTTTTGAGTCTGAAATATAAAACAAATAAACTTTAGTAAATTGTAACGTGGTTATATTCATCAGGTATGTTAAATGTTTGTTAAAGAAACATAAAGTTTGTTTGCTTATAATTACATCGACAAGTTGGTTTTGTTGATATTGAACTTGAACAAGGACTAGGAGAGGTGCATGGGCTTGAAGACGGGCAGGTGCGGCTGGAACTGGACCAAAGGACAAAGATGCCAACAACATTGCTATTTCAGCTTGGTTCTCCATAATATAATAATGGGTTTTAGCCGAACAATAACAACGTACTTTCTTAAATGTTCCGTTTTGGTACGTGGACTTTTTTTGTTCTACTTAATGTAACGAACTTTTAAAGTTTTGTGTTAATTTGCACCAACCTTAACTGGCAACCGGGAAAAAAGTTATAAAACAAGAAAAAAGCCTATGTGGCATGTTTAATACTTTTTCTAATGTTCCGTTATGGTACGTGAACTTTTTTCTAATGTTCCGTTTTGGTACGTGAACTATTTTATACACACGTTTTTATACTCACATTTCTATACTCACGTTTTTATACACATTTTTATACACATTTGTGTACACGATTTTATGCATACATTTTACACATATAAAAATGTGTGTATGAAAACGTGTGTATAAAAATGTGTGTATAAAAATGTGTTTATAAAAACGTGTATAAAATATGTGTATAAAAACGTGTATAAAAATATGTGTATAAAAGTATGTATAAAAATATGTGTTTATAAATACGTGCATAAAAACGTCTATAAAAATGTGTGTATAAAAACGTGTTTATAAAAACATGTGTATAAGACGTGTGTATAAAAACATGTATATAAAAATATGTATAAAATGTGCATATAAACATGTATAAAATATGTATAAAAATATGTGTATAAAAATGCGTGTATAAAAATGTATGTATAAAATGTGTGTATAAAATTATGTGTATAAAAATGTGTGTATAAAAACGTGTATAATTTTTTTAATCCTAAAACTTAACCCATATCACACCAATAAGCAATAAGCTAGAAAAATAGAGAGAGAAACAAGAGAGAAAGATTAGATTAGAGAGAAGTTTGGTGAGTTACAAATGAAAGCAAATGCAACCAACACCCTCTCCATGTGTTGATAGGGTCCTATTTATACCCCTAGCCAACATGTAGGCGTATGGGCTTTTACTAATGGACCGGACTTAGATTGTGATGGGCTTAGGCCCGAAACATGGACAATATTAGCTTAAAGTCCAAGCCCGTTTACCCTGACTAGCCTATTACTTAACAAGACTACTTATGACTAATAAGACCGATAATATTCTTGTTCGACTTATATAAAATTAAGGCTAACAATCTCTCCTAATGTTGAGGTCTTCTTTGATCTCCTCAACGTTGACAATCTTGATGGAGGTTATCTTGATTTAACTTTATCTTTCCCACTGTTAAAGATATGACGTTTGAGCTTTGCCTTATTTGGTCTTGTCTTTGTCTTTTCTTATTTGTAATGGCTTTGTTCATTCATGCTTAAGACAACCGATAACATTTTCGGTGTCATATATGTGATCTTGATCTTGAGCCTATGTCTTTTGACTTTGAGTTCTTGAGATATTTAATCTTGCATTATCTCCTTGACTTGAATCATCTTGATTTGACTTTCTTGATCAACTTGTGCTCTTGACCGACATACTCATACTTATTGCATTCTTGTTTGACTTGTATGATCATAAGGCTAACAATCTCCCCAAAATGAAATTCTTGATTTGACTTTGAAGATCTTTGAGGAAGTTTAGGATCAACACTCTTGATGCTAAATGATTGACTTTTGGAGCTCGAGTATGAGTATGTGGTAATGAACCCGACTTCGCTGATACATGGTTGCAACACCGACGATTGAATCTGCATTTAAAAGGTTAGTGATAAACAACAAATATGGGCGAAAGTGTCTTTGTCACTTCGTCGAATACGGTTGCAATAACCACGATTCCCCGTTAATCAGTATAAATACTTCCTGTGATCAGATAGAATTCATATGAATCTTCTTGACAGGGTTTCGCAGCTGTACTAGTCGTTCTCGTTACCGGAGCGTCTCAAAGCAGACAACACGGTAAGAGTAAATCAGATAGTTACTATCTTTCTGATTAAATCGTCAATTCATTTTACTAGAACAAGTTTGATTCACATAGAATTACACAATCGTTTCTTTCCAGTTGACACAAGTTTGATTCATATAGAATTGCGTAAGTCACCTACCAAGAACTTGTTTGATGTTGGCTCAAGCAGGATTTCCATCTTCACGGTGAATACTTAAGTATCACTCGGATGTTCTAGCAAGATCTCAGAGATAATGTGTAGGACTCTTTGTTACGACTTGTGAATTTTATGGTGTTCAACAAGTGTATTTTGACGTTGTGTCCTAATGAGATTTATAATTTGATCTCTTCTTGGCTCTAGACTCGATTTGTGCACTTTGGTTTTAGTAACCGGAGGCTGGAGCAGATTGCCACCTTTTCAATATCAATAATCTCGGATAGAGATGTCAATATATAACGTGTGTATCTCCTTGACAAATAAGAAAAGTTTCTTTTGAGAGAAACTCGAATGGCTGGGAAGGGTTGTGCATTGCATCAGTGGGTCCATGACGTCTTTCTTCAATATCAACAATCATCACTGTGATTTTGATAGATTATGTATTGACCCGGTTTTTTCCTAAGTTGTGTTTGGAGGGCTGCTTTGTTTTCACCCTTTATCCATACATTTCTTTTTCATTCTTCAACCCCTTCAATGCTT